>WOVY01005764.1:0-26525 GCA_013436015.1 Rhipicephalus annulatus
TAAATATTTATACACAACTGTGAAATCTGTTTAGTGCTGACACATTATATCAATATACTTGCGATTATACAATCAATAGTTATTACACATTAGCACGTAAGCTTTACAAAAATACGAAAAAAAATCTACATTCCATGCACAGGTAGTGGAATGTGGGTAGCAGAATAAATACAATAGTAGTATACATCGCTAAGGAAAACGCAAAAATTTGTAGTTTTTATGTTTGTGCATCATGTAAGTATTTTCAAGTAGTGATAAAAGGTAGTTAGTGAGGTGTATTGGTAATAGTAGAAGGTAAGTCGTCACTTCGTATGGTGCTAGCGGAAAGAAAGTATTTAAAGCAATTTGTATGAAAGCGATATTCATTGGGTGTATGATGCTTTAGTAGAGTTATTCTTGTGTCAGAAATAGAGATATACCGTATTTACTCGCTAATCCCTCGCACTCGCATAATCTCGCACCCCCCACATCGCCCTAGAAAAATACAAAAAAATTTTTTCCTCGAGTGATTATATCGCACCCCCGAAAACTGCCGCAATAATGTCTGCTCGTTCCAGCCACTGATGGAGCCGTTCCAGCCGCGCAGATGGCACGCTAACAGGTGCCTTGTATTAGCAAGCCCTCCGTGGCTTTGTCCGAGAAGGAATGCAGGTTCTTCGAAGATTTCGGTGCGGGCAGGTAGTTATATTATCTTTACCTTTCTGTTTCGTTTTTTTCTAGATTTTTCCTTGCTGTTGTGCAGTGCTTTTGTTTTTTGTGTTGTTTTTTTTTTCTTACTCATGTTCTGCTCTTTGTGCCATATGGTTTTTATCACATGGTTACTGTCTCCTCTATATATTTTTCGTTCTGCTGCCAATAAACTCAGTTGGAAGTTAGCGCTCGTGTCTTTCGTGTCCTTTTTGTCTCTATCGTCGTTTGTTCTCGCGCTATAACTATCGTCATTGATGGTAAACTTTATTTCTTCAGAAGGAAACTGCGGACGATTCTGTTAAATAGCCATCAGCCAATACTGACGTCCTACGCTTACCTTTTGAGGGCTCCTGTTGAGCACCGACCGCTACCGCTACGCCCGCAAGCTTCGCGTATGGTATTCTAATTCTCGACTATTTGCTTCCACTTTTTATGTCTCAAATAAATCTTGCCTTGTGTTGAACCTCTGCTTTTATTGTTGAGGTAAGTTCTAATTAGTACTTTGTAAAGCTTGCTGTAAGTTGCTGGTGTGAGAATCCCATTTGCGGCCACTTCGTTTTTTTTTTCGCTCTTTGTTTTTCGTGGAAAGTTTTTCCCGCGTAATTCTCGCACCCCCCAACTTTGCATCAGGTTTCCGGCAAAAAAAGTGCGAGGATTATGCAAGTAAATACGGTACTTAGAACTATCAACATTTAACTTGTTATGAATTAATTGATGAAGCAGTTTCAATCGGGCGAGCATAGCGTGGTTTTCGATTGTGAGTAACCCAGCCAATTTGATTAAAGCACTTGGAGAGTATGAGAGTTGATATTTATTGAAGATGAACCTTATTGCTTTTCTTTGCACTTCCTCTATAATGGTGACTAATCTGTTAGTAGATGAACATTATGCTGGGGTAGCATATTCTAATACTGATCTAACGAGTGTATTACAAGGTAGTAATTTAGTCCTCAGGGGCGCTTGACGAAGGCGTCGCTAAGAAAAAAGAGCCGCCTAAGTGCTGTCAAGTGGATGTTCACATGGCAATCCCAGCTAAGGTCATACGATTATTGTTAGTCCAAGGTAATTGTGCTGCGCGACTACTGTTTACCGGGTCATCGTTTATGGCATAAAGAAAACTCATGTACGTGCTGTTTTCTTGTTATTTCGCAAAAGAACTGTTTTTTAACATTAAGGGCTCATTTGCAAGTTAGCACACCATGCGAAAATCGACAGTGCACTATTCAATGCTACATGGTCCACTGGAGAAGTAATTTCTTTGTAGAGTATACAGTCGTCAGCAAAAAGGACTTTTGTTGACTGTTATGTCCGTGGGTAAGTCATTGATAAAACGAGAAATAGTGCAGGAGCCGAAACGCCACCCTGAGGAACACCGGAGGTGACATGAATAAGTTTAGAACTGGTGTGGTAATTTGTACAAATTGCGTCCGGTTGGATAGTAGTTCTTTAACCATACACTATGTGGGGTTTAACGTCCCAAAATTACCATATGATTATGAGAGATGCCGTAGTGGAGGGCTCCGGAAATTTCGACCACTTGGGGTTTTTTAACGTGCAGACCAAATCTGAGCACACGGGCCTACAACATTTCCACCCTCCATCGAAAATGCGGGCCGCCGCAGCCGGGATTCGAACCCGCGACCTGCATGTCAGCAGCGAGTACCTTAGCCACTAGACCACCGCGGCGGGGCAACTACCGTTGCTGACAGTGTGGCTATGTGCCAGCGCCTAGATGAGCTCGAATCCGCACGGCTGCAGCTGGACAACTCCTCCGGCAGCCATCCCTGACAACCCTGCTGCCGACCCCTCGTTACGAGCCACGATACGCGCAATGATACGAAAAAAACTGCAGTCGGTCGGTTTTTCAGCACGTCAGCTTCCTTCGGACACCCCTAGTACAAATTTACGGGGCGTCGTTTGAGAGGAGTTGGTGGCTATGACTCCATGGTAATGCATCCACAGACCCTTATGCCTCCAAAGACCCACTAACGTACGCGAAAGTCGCCGCACTTACTCCAGCCTTCTTTCCATCGATGCCAACGACAACGCACCAGCCTACCTGACGTCCCTGGCGCCCAGCACGCCAAACCATCCTTACTATGCACGACCGACACCAGTACACCTGGCTTCCATAGTTCCCAACCCAATGAACCGACTCCCCCAACAAGTCACTCTGCCAAATACCCAATCCTACTATCAGCAATGGCGCCCGACGAGACCTGCCTGCTACTATTGCGGATATCGTGGACACATTGCACGTTTCTGTCGCATGCGTCAGCGAGACGAGCATTGTGGGTTTGACACTTATGACCGGAATGCCACTGCGACCACTTTCCAGCACTGTCCTAACGCTATGCTTCCCGCTCGCTCCTGCTCACCATTACCGACTCCTAAAATGGCTCCTCGCTACCGTAGTGCCAGGCATCACTCGCCATCTCCTCTTCATCGCCACTTCCACCTGTCTCAAACTAAATTACGCAGCTTCTGGGAAGAAAGCTGCATTTAGTGAAGTTCGAAAGATTCTTCCAGAACATCCTTATAATATAATATCTGTTTTAGTGGAAGGCATAGAAGTGGGGGCAATAATATACACTGGTGCTAAATTGTTAATCATTCACAGAGATTTGTGTGCACGGCTCTGCAATGTTACTACGCCCTACGATAGACCAATTTTGCTCACTGCTCAAGGAGATGTCATTCGACCTTCTGCTATGTGCACTGTTCGTGTCTACATTGTGTACAATGTGCAATGCTTAGTTTGTGTGCTCAACAGCTAATATTAGGATGGGACTTTCAACGGCAACCGCGTTCATCTGCTGCCAGCAATGTGTTCTCCACATGAACGATACCTCCCATTTGTTTCACGCAGATAACGCACCACTTTGTTTTTATGCAGAAGAAGACACTGAGATACCTTCGCACAGTCATCGAATTGTTACACTTCCGTCTGATGTCACTGACAGCGGCGATGTGCTGGTACAATTCTCCGTACACTGCGTCCACTGCGTCACCAGAGGGATAGCTTTCGCATCAGGCCTGGTACGTTTGGACGATACCTTCGCATTCGTTTGCGCATCAAATCGGACGTCTGGAAAAATTCTGCTTCAGAAGGGCTTAACGTTGGCTTGCGTTGCTCCACCAGATCCTTTCTCTGTGATAACTTTTCAACACGCTTCCCCTGAAGATTCCCCTGCTGAACGTTTCCCATCCATCTCCACCCTCAAACTACCATCAGTTCCAACCTGACCCTTTTGCAGACTCAACAGTTGCTTGCCTAACTGACTAAGCACGAAGCTGCGTTTGACGCCCATTCTCCCGTATTGAGACAGACGTGCGTCACCACGCATCGGATTGAGACTGACGGTACGTCTATTGTTCGCCATCAGCCATATCACGTATCTGTAGCTGAGTGAAAGGTTACTGAAGAAAACGTTGACATGTTGAGACGGAACGTAATTTGCCCCTCTGCTAGCCCTTAGTCATCACCTGTCGTCTTAGTTTGAAAAAAAGATGGTTCTGTGTGCTTCTGCGTTACCGTGTGCTAAACGAGATCACGCACAAGGATGTATGCCCTATGCCACGTATAGATGATACCTTGGATTCGCTACAGGGAGCTCAATACTTCTCGAGTGTGGATCAGCATTCGCGATACATGCAGATCGCCGATGCATCAGGATGATAAAGAAAAGATGACGTTTTCGACACTAGATGGACGCGCCCGCAACATCAGAGTGCATGATTGACGCCGTTCTGCATGGCCTGAAGTGGAAGACTTGCATGTGCTATTCGGACGACATCATTGTTCTCTCGTCAACCTTCTCTCAACACTTACACCGTTTAGACGAAGTCCTTATGTGCCTTGGTACCTCTGGCCTTCACCTGAACCCGAAAAAGTGCCGTTTTGCCGGCAAGACCAGTAATGTTTAAGGCCACATTGTGAGTAACGATGGAATTTGTCCTCATCTCGATAAAATATCCACGGTTCTTCTTTTTCCTCGTCCCAAAAGGACATAGGACTTGCAGTTTTCTTAGGCTGGCTTGATACTTTTCTTAGGCTGGCTTGATACTTCCGCCGATTCATACGAGACAATTGCGTCGATAGCGGCACCTTTGCACAAATTACTCTGTTGAGGTGTTCACTTTTAGTGGTCTCCTGCCTGAAAATGAGCCTTTAGCCATCTTAAAAATGCTCTCGCATCTGAACCAGTACATTGCCATTTCAATAAAACAGCACCCACACTCCTGCATACTGACGCTAGCAGTTACGAAATCGGAGGTAGTCTACTGCGATGAATCATCTGTGAAAGGGTCCTTGCGTATGCAAGCCGCGTCCCGACCAACGCAGAGAAGAATTACACCATTACTGAACAGGAGTATTTAACTGTCGTGAAGTCGGTGCAGAAGTTTCGACCTTATCTACATGGCCGTCATTTTACTATAGTTACAGACCATCATGTCTTATGTTGGCTTTACACACTCAAGAATTTATCAGGATACCTTAGTCATTGGATTATACATATTCAAGAATATAACTTCACTATTACCTACAAGTACGGTAAAAAGCACCAGAATGCAGACGCACTTTCTCGCTGCACACTTCCTACACCGCCGTCCAGTGGTTCCGCTACTAACTTCAACATTGAACACTTGCATAGTCTTTCTACATATGATTCGTCTTTAGCCGCCATTAATAAGACCCCTCCTGATGACCACAGCTCCATCATAATGCATCAACTCGCCGACGCTTACTGTAGACACACCATAGATCGCCTTCAGGAAAAATCACGACCGCCTAATGCTTGCTTTTGGTGATAGCTCACACAGTGCAATCTCGATAACCGCGTTCTTTATCGTCACAATTATCACCTCGATGGTCAACGCTGGGTGCAAGATGCTCGCTTACCTTGCAATGGTGAAGCCCTTGCTATTAGGTGTCACACGAGGTGTCGCTTTAGTTCTCATCTTGCTTCAGTCTGAAAAATTTGCTTGCCATCAGTTGAATGTGTATTGCATCCAAAAACACAGCAAAGGAATATTGCAAGCACATTATGACTGAAACCACGCCATAAATGCAAATAAAGTGCTAAATGTTGCGCATGCATGTACAGCTGTCTGTGCACTAAACAAACTATGCAAGACACAAGAATGACTACCAAAATAGGCAACACGAAAAGGGTATTAATCCCATAACAAAAGCATACCTACAGAATACCTAGATAGGATGCTTAGAAATAATATAAGCGATTTTAAGCAATTATGACCATTAGTTTATAGAAGTGGCACAACACCTGTCCCACTATCTTACAAGCACATTAACCTGTAATCCATTGTAGAATACAGGCTGTTGGTGCAGCGCGCCGGCCGGTGCGAGAGCGAAGTCCGAGGGGGAAAGCGGCCGGAGGGAGGAGTGTGCGCTACTTTCAAAATAAAGGGGCTTTAATCATAACGCTACCGCAGCGCCACCGCCTGGTTGGCGATTGCGGTAAGCCGCCCCACGCCAAAACGTTGGTCGTAGTGTCGTTGCCGCCAGCACAAAAGTCCATGTCTTCCGTAGCAAGGGCCGCGAAACGGTTGTGGGAAACGGCTTGAGCAGCAATGAGGCCGAGGCCATCTTCGGCGATGAAGAGTCGAGCGGGGCCGGGCGGCCGACGCAGCTGCGCGCCGCGGCCGTACTCGTGCTAAGCCTAGGCGTGGTGCGCTAATCCTAGCGTCGCACAAGTGAAGAAAACGTCGAAAATTGACGAAAAGTCCGGTTGGCCGAACCAAAAATGGTATCAATCGAGTCCAGGGATGTTCACGGACACTACAGTGATGATTTCCAATCTATTGGAAGCAATTATGGCGGCACAATAGAGCTGAGCAAGACGGAGCACGTCTGCTCAGCTCGGCGACCCCTTCCCCCCTACAAGCCCGAGAAAACGTTTCGCTACATTTGAATGCACCATTAGGGACTGCAGCCGGATTGCTGATGCGTCCATCCCACGTGCACATAGGCCCTCGCTACATATTTTCATTTCGAAAGGTAAGTGACCGCATTTTCTCAAGCACTTGGGCATTACTGCGCACATGCAATGAAGGAAGAGGCACTGGTACTCACAGCCGAGTGTTGCGTTGCTTCGTCACAGGGCGCTAGAGACCCGCGTCGATTACGTTGACACGACCGACCACAACCACAAAAAGATGTCGACTGAACCATGGTGGTGAAACTTCGCGGTTTTTCTGTTATGTGACCGCAGCGATCCTAACGTTCGAGAGCTGTACTACCTAAATGAACGTTTTTGTTCTATTTTATAGTTATTACTAGGTTACTCATTAACTCCGGAGTTTTTACTACACAAGTGAACCTAAAGGTTGCAGTTCGAGATTGCGAAATTAAGACTGAGCAACACTGAGCAATGGCTACCCTGACGCGGCGGCATCCAAATCCAGTGTAGTTCGATGGTTCCATTACAGTGTCTAGACTAGAAGTGTGCAGACCGCGCCGCCGGCTCTGAGGCCGCTCCGCGATGCATCGAAAAGAGAACTCTAGGGGCGCTGACACCCGCTTACACGTCCGCTCGCCGTGTAGTCGTCTGCTTGTCGCGCAGCTAATCGGCCGTTATTTAGCACCGTGTGTTTAAATTCCACTGTCTTCATTCTGCTACGTGCACATGTAATTGCATCTCCATTTGCCAGCTATCTCCATTTGCCAGGAATGTCGGGAAGAATGTTTTTTTTTTTTTTTGCCGTGACTTGTTGAAACAGATCGCTTTTGGATCTCGCGCTTTTATTTTTTTATTGCGGTTTCTATAACTTGTGGACGTGGCAACAATTTCAGTCCAAATTTTAATCGCAGACGCTATCAAGCTTCTGGTTCATCCAAAGATCCATGGATTGTAGTGCCGAAATCGAAGGTGACGGTGCTTGCCGAGCGCGCGGCGTTCGAGAATGAGTGATTAAAATGTGCTCTTGTTATAGCTGCACCTTTGTTTGCATGCTTTTTTTTTTGCTTGAAGTGTTTATTCGGTTGTTCTTCTTTTGTGCGCTAAACGAAGCCTCTGCTGCAAAAATATTTTACTCCACAAATGAGAGGCAATGAAACATCGAATGAATTGCGAAATTGCAGTCTGAACTGTTTTTTTTTTTTCAATTTAGAACAAACCAGGGGCGTAGCCAGCGTGTGGCACTCCGGGCCCGTGAACCCCCTCACCATCCGAAATTTTTTGGAGCCCGTTCCTGCGTTGAGCGGCGTCGCCGTTGGCGATGTAACCGATGGACATGAAAAAAAATAGATGAAAAGGAGAAAATAATACCGAGGCTGGAATGAGATTTGAACCCAGGCCCTCTGCGTGGCAGTCCAGTATACTACTACAGAGGCACGCTGGGTTTTGTTTTCTTTATTGGCCGTTTTGACTTATAACAAACACAAAAGAAAAATATATTCACAATAAAACAATCGGATGAAAAAAAAATCAGTCTTGAGAGCTAAACAGAGAAAAAGGAAAAGACGAAAGCCTGAAACGCGTTCACGAAAAAGACTCTATACAGGCATTGTGTAGAGCAAGGAGTCGCATTAGATTCAAGGAGTCGCATTAGACCTTCAATGGCACACCACCGAACACGTGCTTTCCCCAGCTGTTTGATGGCAGGGCAACGTCCTTGTGGTTGAAAGGAACTTGAGGCTCAGAAGGCACTGTCGCAGACTCATCTGGCTCCTCACCTAGCAGTGGCTGTAGCACCTCGCTGAGCCGTTGCCGCTTTTCTGGCAGATCAAGCGGTGGGCACAACCTCTCCTTGGGATTTCTTTTCCTGGGAACGGGCTTTGATAAGTAGGCAGGCACATTGGGAAAGATCGTGGGTACGGCGCCAGGCAGAAGGACCGGTCGCGTTCTCTCAAGGCGTACATTTTTCCCGTCAATAATATGTTCAAAGTGTCGTGATACAAACTGTTTGTCGAAATGAAGCTCGCAGACAGCTCGTTGGACTCAAGCGGCTTATCTGCTCTTGGAATGTTGCGCTGCCACTGTTGAAATACGTCCGCTTCTTTGGGCACGCCGAACAACGAGACTTTTTCTTTGCACGACTTGTACCCGCTCTTGCAACCGGGTACAAAACAGTGACTCTGTCGTCGGCTCATCACTGCTTCTCAAGGCATAATTTAAATGAAGAAAACAACACGAAAGGCACGCACAACGCACGCAGTCCAGCATGCACACATGTGCTTCTCGTGGCGGCCTGACGTGGATGGATGGATGGATGCTATGAGCGTCCCCTTTATAACGGGGTGGTGACAAGTATGCCACCAGGCTCGACAAAAAAAAAAAAACTTTTTTCCCTTTTTTTTATGTTGGCCTAATGCCTCTACTTCGATAAATTCTATCTTAATGGAAAAAAGGTAAATTTTCAGCTTAAGTTCTCTGCCATTTACGGCACACTGTCCATATTTTATTTTTCCAATATTTATTTTTGTCCTTTCTCTCTAATTTTCTGCCACCAATACTCTAACCGTCTCTTACTTATTTCAATCGCGGGTGTGTTCAGCTTTCCATTGTTGTCCCTAAAACCCAAGGCTTCCTGTAGGTTCGTGCCCAAACGTACACCTGGGTGGATATCTCCACATTCAATCAGAACATGTTCCGCCGTTTCCTTATCTTTCCCGCAGTATGTGCATTGTTCTTCTTCTTTACTGAATCTTGCTTTATAACTACGCGTTCTAAGGCAACCCGATCTCGCTTCAAACAGTAAAGCGCTTCCCCTTGAATTATCGTAAAATGCCTCCCTCCTTATTTCATTTTTGCCCTTTCGGTAGTTACTCAAAGCCGGTTTTTTCTCCATAGCTGCCATCCAGTAAATCCTCTCCGCCTCCCTGACTTTTCCCTTAACGCTCTTTGTTGACATATGGCTCACAATACCAGCCGTATATTTACTAGTGAGTCTTCTAGTTCTTTTTCTCCACTGTGTGTCCACGCTCTTCCTATACAAATAACGGAACACCTTCTCTGCCCATCTACTCTCCTTCATATTTCTTAGCCTTTCTTCGAACCTTATTTTGCTCTGCGCTTCCCTCGCCTCAAAACCTGCCCACCCCATATCGCCCTTTACAGCCTCGTTTGTCGTCTTCCCGTGAGCACCCAACGCGAGGCGTCCCACAGTCCTTTGATTTACATCCAATCCCGATTGCACCTCTGCCCTCATGCACACCACTGAGTTCCCAAAAGTAAGCCCTGGAACCATTACACCCTTCCACAGACCTCGAAGCACCTCATACCTATTGTATCCCCACAACGCTCTGTGCTTTATTATTGCCGCATTCCTCTTTCCTTTTGCTGCCGAGGCTTTTTCCTGTACCTCCATGTATCTATCACTCTCATTTACCCATACTCCAAGGTACTTGTATTCACTTACCCTCGGTATTTCTTGGCCTTGTATGGACACCGTCTGATCACAGGGATCATTGAATACCATCAAACCACACTTCGTTACACTGAATCCTAGTCCAAGAGCTTCACCTTCCCTTCCGCATATATTCGCCAGCTGCTGTATATCATCTCGACTGTCCGCAAATAAGACGATATCGTCCGCATAAAATAAACCTGGAAGCTTCTGCTCAATCATCATGCCGCCCTGTTTGTGTGACAGATTAAAACCAATGTTGCTACCTTCTAGCGCTTTTTCCATACTCACCATGTACAGCATGAATAACAGTGGGGACAAAGGACATCCCTGTCTCAGACCCCTGCTAACCTCAACGTTCTCTTTGCTACGCATTCCTTCCCACTCTATGCAAACTGTATTTTCTCGGTATATCTCCCTCAAAAGCTGTATACAGTCGTCGCCCATGCCCATTCCTTTCAATATATCCCACAAAATTTCCTGATTAACGTTGTCGTATGCCCCAGTGATGTCTAGAAAAGCCACGTACAAGGGCCTATTCTCTATTTTAGATATTTCTATACACTGAGTGAGAACAAACAGGTTATCGTCTAACCGCCTGTCGACTCGAAATCCGTTCTGAAGTTCTCCCAAAATATCGTTATGTTCGGCCCATGTTTCTATTTTCATTTTTACTGCCTGCAATCGCCAACCTGTATAGTACCGATGTAATGGTTAGTGGTCTATACGAGCGAATCTTGTCCTTTTCTCCCTTGCCTTTATAGATTAAGTTCATTCTACTTTGTCGCCAACTGTCCGGTATTTGTCCGTCCTTTAAGCTTTTTTCTACTGCTTTTAACAATGCTTCTTTAGTGTTATGTCCTAGTTCGTTAATGAGGCTAACGGGAATCCCATCTAAACCCGCGGCAGTGCGCTTTGGAATTTTTCCTTCGGCCTTTTTCCAGTTGAAATTATCTAGTACTAGCTCTTCCTCTGTTGCTTTCTCCGCCACACTTTTACTCACTGGGGAGATCCCTGGACGCTCTTTTGAAACGAATCGGCTGTTACCTTTTGGATGTAACCTAGCGCTTCGTACCCTTCCAATTGATTTCCTCCTTCATCTAGAATATGTTGTTGCGTTGTGACAGACTTCCTACCTAGCGCCTTTATGTGGCTCCAAAAATCCTAGGCGCGGCCTCCGTGTAAGCGGGAAAGCGCGTCACCTAGCGGATACATCGCCAAGCTGCCTCAAGGGTTCCCATACGCGCCGCTTGGCGGTAATCACACTTCAAATATTCTAGGCACTGTAGTTCCATCATGTTGCATTTCGGTTCATTCAAGAGGTTTGCTAGTCCTCGTCGCTGTTATCAGCGTGGTTTCCTTGCAAAAGTGTCTAGTAATACGGTGAAAGCTCTATAATTTGTACCATCTGGGAACGCCTCTAAATCGTAACCTCTCCAAATGCATTAACATCTCTAAATTCATAACCGTCGCGCACTCGCGCAAGCGA
Source organism: Rhipicephalus annulatus (assembly GCA_013436015.1). Taxonomy (NCBI): domain Eukaryota; kingdom Metazoa; phylum Arthropoda; class Arachnida; order Ixodida; family Ixodidae; genus Rhipicephalus; species Rhipicephalus annulatus. The sequence goes on from WOVY01005764.1 coordinate 11,552, forward strand.
AGTTGCCAGCTGCGATAAGTGGGTCGTAAGCTACTTACTGCAAATAAATAAATAATTAAATGAATAAAGAGGTGCAAACTTCGCACGTCAGTGTTATTGTAAGAGTGCAAGCTGCTTTACAGAACCAATAATAGACTCTTTTTCATAACCTGCAAGTGCGCTTCCTTCTACTGCACGCTGTCTCAACTAATACGGCACCTGCCATGCCTCAAGCGGAGCTGATCTCCTGCACTCGGCGACAACTTTCTGTGGCAGCACAGCCAAGGCTACGAAGCCCAAGCACGCCTTTTCTTGCTACGCTTCTGCTTGTAGTCCATGAACGCTTACTTTAGTATGCTGCGTAGCATAATGTAAAATATAAAAAAAAGAGATGTGAACATTACAAGATTGTTCGAATTATTAATACAAAGCATCACCCGTGTAGGTTTTTTGTTCTTTGCTGTTTCTAGTTTTCTTGTTTTCTGGTGCCGTTTCACTTTTCCCTGCCCCAGTAAACAACATATGGCATTGCTCGGTTGCAGCAAGTTCACATCAAACCTTGTGAACGAGCATCAGTGCGTGTTCATTAGCTATTAGGTGATCTGTATTCATCGAGCAGGGAGAAACGTAGACAGTAGTACGTCATAAAATATTTTGTTTCCCGCACATGCAATCACCAAAAATTTGTGTGCTATTGATATTGCCACGAGGAATTGTTAAGGCGCAGTACAACGCAGACGTTGTTAAAAGAGGAACGCTGACGGCATCGCTACGACTCATGAAGCCCGCCGGAAGGCACGAGCCGGCCCAGCCTGTGCACGAGCTGCTACCGAGCAGCGGCCAAGGAAAAAAGAAGAGAAGAAGAGGACGACGAGCGTTCGCTGCTTTCTCTCCCAGCTACTGTGTAGTTCTTTTGGCTTGGGCACAAGTTCGCCCTTATTAAACCTTGTAAATAGGACGTCCTGGTTGTGAGGTTGTTATATCCGTTACATTTTCTGGTGGAGGTGCTGGGTACATGATTCCGAGCCCCACGCAAGAGCGAAGTCCAAGCACTGACCAGCCGCAACCAGTGGAGCTTACACCGGTGCACCAACGAGTCAGCCGCCGTATCCGAGGAGAGTTGCCAGAATTTGGGCCACTCCCTTCTGTATCAAGGGCATCGGTGACGGAGACAAGCGCCGCCACCACCATGACGAGCCAAGTTACGCCGGCACAACTCATCGTAAGCCAACCGGTCATTCCAAAGGTGTTTCATGGTGACCCATACGAGGACGCCGAAGACTGGTTAGAGCATTTCGAGAGAGTGGGAAATCTAAATCAGTGGAACGAGGAAGGCAAGCTGCGTAACGTCTACATTGCGTTGGAAGACTCTGCACGAGTGTGGTACGAAAACCACGAGGCAATCTCTGACGTCGTGGCAAGAGTTTCGGCGGCAGCTACTGAGTACGTTCGCCAACAGTGATCGCCGGGAAAAGGCGGAAGCAGCTCTCCGCACACGGATTCAACGAACGAACGAAACTGTCGCGATGTACATCGAAGACATGTCCGCCTTTTCAAGCGAGCTGATCCTGGCATGACGGAAGACAAGAAGGTGCGCCACCTCATGCACGGGGTAAAGCAAGAATTGTTCGCGGGACTCATCCGCAATCCGCCCCGTACTGTTGCTGAGTTTCGGTCGGAAGCAACAACCATCGAAACGACGCTTCAGCAGAGAGCCCGACAGTACAACCGCGACGTAGCCGGTGCATCCGCAGGAGTCTACTCAGCAGGCGTCGTGGATAATCTTGACACATTGCGGGAGCTCGTCCGGTCTGTTGTCAGGGAGGAATTAAGGAAACTGCAGTCACCTGATGTCACCCCCCGAGCTGTCTCTTGCTGAAGTTGTCCGAGAAGAAATTCGACAGGCCATGCGGGAGCCGCGGAGTGATGTGCCAGCGACACGACGGGCGGTAACGTACTCCGAGGTGCTCAGGCGACCTACTCTGCACTGTTCGCCGATCGAGACACCAAGTACTTATGTGCAGACAATGCGCAGCCCGCCTGAAATCGTAGAGGCAACACGCACTCCACCTCGTGCGAGAGAGATGATGCCACGGAAGAGCGATGTGTGGCGAGATGCCACACGTAGGCCCTTGTGTTTCCACTGTGGAGAGGCTGGCCACCTGTACCGATTCTGCCGATATCGTCAAGCTGGTCTTAGGGGATTCGCCATCAATGCACCGTGTCCGCGAAACGGCGAAAGACCTTCCGAGATTGAAGAATACCTATGCTCACGTCGGGAATTTGACCCGCCTCGTCGTCATCAACCACGCTCACCATCCCCTATGCGCTACCGCTCGTCTAGCCCACGTCCCTTCCCAAGCACGTCTAGGCAGCGTTCGCCTAGCCCAAATCCGGGAAACTGAAGAGGGCGACCTGTGGAGGCGAGGCCGCTGGCGACTTGGGATATGAAGATCCTCCACTGCGGTACGAGCCTGATAACGACGACTGTTTCCAGGTAAAGGAGTGCAGTACAGAGAAAATTACTTCAGACTTGCCGTTGGTGATTGACGGACTAGAGCTCAATGCTTTGATCGATACTGGTGCGGATTATTCTGTGATAAGTTACGAATTAGCGAAGCGACTCAGGAAAGTTCTGACCGAATGGGGTGGACCTCAAGTACGTACTGCAGGTGGTCACCTCATAACCCCTTCCGGCCGATGTACCGCAAGGGTCATGATACGGGGCTTCACTTACGTCGGTGACTTTGTCGTCCTGCCTGTGTGCTCGAGGGAAGTGATACTGGGAATGGATTTCCTACAAGCTAATGGTGCGATTATCAATTTACAGAGGTCGAGCGTGTCCTTTTCGACGGAGCAAGCTTTAAAGGTAGCACGATCAGATGAACGATGTACCACTCCACTGCGCGTCGTCGACGATGATGTGACTGTACCGCCACGGAGCAGTATAATGGTCCTCGTGAATAATGATACATTCAGCGACTACGAGGGTGTGGCGGAGAGCAACGTGGATGTTTTCTTGAAAAGAGGCGTTTGTGTGGCACGAGGGATTATCCCAGCTGCGAAACGGGTGCACAGACATCCTCTTGACGAATTTCGGTAACGAATTCCAGCACATCGCAAAAGGGACGGCAATAGCGTTTCTTCATGAGTTCTGTGAAGTGACAGAAATATGCAGTCTTGAAACGACGTCACCGAATGTGAAACTTCCATCTGATGCCTGCGACACAATATACGTAAATCCTAATCTTTCAGAGATTCAACGTCAACAGCTATACGACCTCGTGCGGGAATTTGGCAGCTGTTTCTCCAACAGTTCAAAGGTACGGCGCACGATCATTACAAAACACAGGATCATAACGGACGAGACAACCAGGCCGGTATGCCGGCACCCGTATCGTGTTTCCCCTAAGGAAAGGGAAGTCATCAAGAAGCAGGTACGAGAAATGCTTGAAGATGATGTTATCCAGCCTTCTAACAGCCCGTGGTCATCTCCCGTGGTGCTTGTCAAGAAGAAGGATAACACGCTACGGTTTTGTGTCGACTACAGGAAACTGAATGCTGTGACTAAACGGGATGTATATCCCCTTCCACGCATCGACGACACGTTAGATCGACTTCGGTGTGCCAAGTTCTTCTCATCACTAGATCTGAAAAGTGGATACTGGCAAATCGAGGTTGATGAACGTGATCGCGAAAAGACTGCTTTTGTTACCCCGGACGGACTTTATGAATTTAAGGCTCTCCCGTTTGGTCTCTGTTGTGCGCCGGCAACGTTCCAACGCATGATGGACACTGTGCTTTCCGGATTGAAGTGGCAGTGTTGCCTAGTGTACCTAGACGACGTGGTCATCTTCGCGGCTACATTTGAGGAGCACATCAAGCGCCTTCGGTCAGTGTTAGAGGCAATCCGTTCGGCAGATTTGACAATCAAGCCAGAGAAGTGCCGATTAGGTTTCGAAGAGCTTCGTTTTCTTGGGCATGTCGTCAGCGCCCAAGGTGTTCGCCCTGATCCTGATAAGACGGCCGCCGTCGCAAGGTTTCCGGTGCCAACAGACAAAAAGTCAGTACGGAGATTTCTAGGTCTATGTGCGTACTATAGACGATTTGTGAGAAATTTTTCAAAGATCGCAGAACCCTTAACGAGACTTACGAGAGAAGATGTGCCTTTCCAGTGGCAAAACGAGCAACAAAGCGCCTTCAACGAATTGAGAAAGAGGTTAGAAAACCCCCCCGATTCTTTCTCACTTTGATGAGACAGCCGACACGGAAATACACACAGATGCCAGTAACATCGGCCTTGGATGCGTTCTAATACAGTGGCAGAAAGGTGAAGAAAAAGTGATAGCTTATGCCAGTCGGACTCTAACAAAAGCAGAGACAAACTATTCGGCCACGGAAAAAGAATGCCTTGCCGTCATCTGGGCCATCAGTAAATTTCGGCCGTACCTACATGGTAGACCATTCAAGGCAGTCAGCGATCACCATGCGCTTTGCTGGCTGGCGAACATCAAGGAACCATCCGGACGACTAGCAAGGTGGAGCCTCAGACTGCAAGAATACGATATAAGCGTGGTATACCGATCTGGCAAAAAACATACCGATGCCGACTGTTTGTCACGGGCTCCTACAGACACACCACTCTCAGAAGAAGACGACTTTCCGTTCGTAGGAATTGTCGAGACCACTCAAATAGCCGAATTCCAACGTACAGACAAAGAATTACTCCCGCTTATCGAACACCTGCAAGGAATTGACGTACAAGTACCCCGTATATTTTCTCGAAGCCTCGCATCGTTCTGCCTCCGAGGAAACGTTCTCTACAAGAGAAACTTCAAGCCCAACCGCGAAAAGTTCCTGCTTGTCGTTCCAGCAACTATGCGACAAGAAATACTTCGAGCGTGTCACGATGAGCCCACATCTGGACATTTGGGTGTGACGCGAACGCTTGCAAGGATCAGTCTCCATTATTATTGGCCCAAGCTACTAGCTTCAGTGCAACACTACGTCAAAACATGCCGCGAGTGCCAAAGACGAAAAACACCAAGTTCTAAACCAGCGGGCCTTCTACAACCTATAGATCCACCGAAAGCGCCTTTCCGCCAAGTTGGAATGGACCTCCTTGGACCCTTCCCGACATCTTTACTCGGCAAGAAATGGATCGTTGTGGCCACTGATTATTTAACTAGATACGCCGAAACAGACTCTTTGGAACGAGGAACGGCAGCAGAAGTGGCCCAATTCTTCGTACACAAAATAGTCCTGCGACATGGCGCTCCAACGGTTGTAATCACCGATCGCGGAACGGCTTTCACGGCGCAACTTTTGAAGTGCCTGCTCAACATGACTCACACTGTTCATAGGAAAACCACTGCATATCATCCTCAATGCAATGGCCTGACCGAACGCCTTAACAGAACTCTAGCGGACATGATATCCATGTATGTGGATGTCGAGCACAAAAAGTGGGACGAAATTTTACCATACGTCACTTTCGCCTACAATACGGCTGTGCAAGAGACCACCAAAATCACCCCATTTGAACTAGTTTACGGTCGTGCTGTTACCACAACACTGGATGCTATGTTACCAATAGACCAAGATGACTACCCCCCCGATCTTGACGACTTTCTACAAAGAGCGGAAGAAGCCCGCCAGTTAGCAAGATACCGAATACGCCACCAACACCGCATCGATGCCGACCGCTACAACCGAGGAAGACTTGACACGCGATATGACGTTGGCGACAAAGTGTGGATATGGACTCCAGTACGACGACGAGGCCTCTCCGAAAAACTCATTTCCCGGTATTTTGGCCCCTACGAGATAGTACAGCGACACAATGACCTCGTCTACGAAGTCAAGCCTGCAGGCCACCTGCATTCGAGGCGACGCAATCCCACGGAGCGTGTACACATTGTACGGATGAAACCGTACTACGACCGATTCCAAACCTAGCCACCCCAATCCCTTGACGTACTGCAACCTCATTTTTACAAACTTGTACACACAAAGAAAAAAAAAAAAAAGTACTGAACAGCCTCATCGCAAGCATCGGGGCGATGCCGCTTGAGAGGGGGATAATGCCACGAGGAATTGTTAAGGCGCAGTACAACGCAGACGTTGTTAAAAGAGGAACGCTGACGGCATCGCTACGACTCATGAAGCCCGCCGGAAGGCACGAGCCGGCCCAGCCTGTGCACGAGCTGCTACCGAGCAGCGGCCAAGGAAAAAAGAAGAGAAGAAGAGGACGACGAGCGTTCGCTGCTTTCTCCCAGCTACTGTGTAGTTCTTTTGGCTTGGGCACAAGTTCGCCCTTATTAAACCTTGTAAATAGGACGTCCTGGTTGTGAGGTTGTTATATCCGTTACAATATCATCAGCGAAAGTTGTACTCGGATCGCTATAGCCGCCATGAAAGTGACACTGGCGATCTGCCAGTCTTCGACAACACCAGCTGCTTGGAAGAAAAAGTGCACTTGGAAACTGTACGTTAAACCAATGACCCTATTCCTAAATTGCTTGCATACGTGGTCAGTGTTTCAGCTGGCTAATACTGTTGATACGATAACGCTGAAGATTGCGTACCGTAACACCGCTCCCGACTATGTCTACGGAAGGTACCGTATTTACTCGCATAATCCTCGCACTTTTTTTTGCCGAAAAATCGATGCTAAGTTGGGGGGGGGGTGAGAATCACGTGGAGAGAACTTTTCACGAGTACTTACCGAGCGAAAAAAAAGAAAAGAAAAACGAAGTGGCCGCAAATCGGGATTCTCACACCAGCAACTAACAGCAAGCTTTGAGAAGTACTAATTAACAGTTACCTCGACAATAAAAGCAGAGGTTCAACACAAGGCAAGATTTATTTGAGACACAAAAAGTGCAAGCAAATAGTCGAAAATTAGAATACCATACGCAAAGCTTGTGGGCGTTGCGGGCGCAATGGTAGCGTTCGTCGCTCAACAGAAGCCCTCAAAAGGTAAGCGTAGGACGTCAGTATTGGGCTTATGGCTATTTAACAGAATCGTCCGCAGTTTCCTTCTGACGAAATTAAGTTTACCATCAATCCCAGTTTTAGGCCCACGGCAGGCCTAACGCGTCTTGGTGGCTTTCAGCTGCCGTCACCAGTAGCGATCACAAAACTCGTAGACTCCGAAGGGCCTACCGGCGGCCCTGTTGCCGTCGTTTAGTGCCGTTGTCATCTATCACTAGCACTTTGAAGCAGCCGTGTAGCTTCAGTATCACACCATAACGTGCCAAGATTACCGACACAGCATACAAAACACGCCGCAACGCGCACTGGCCGCTTCGGCTTGGCTTGGATTGAATTGAATTTCCGTGCAATAGTATGCTTGATGCTTAAGAGATAACGCCAAATGGCATGCGCTATCATCATTAGTGGCTGGAACGAGCAGGACGACATTATTGCGGCAGTTTTTCGGGGGTGCGATAATTACTCGAAGAAAAAGGAAATCGTATTTTTCTTGGGCGATGTGGGGGGTGCGAGAATTATGCGAGTGCAAGGATTACGCGAGCAAATAAGGTAGTCGTTACTAGTGCTAGTCTGGGTAACAGACGCGTTAATGTATATTACGCTGTTGACTGTGAAAAAAAAAAAAACAGCGTTCTTTGCAGAGTAAAAATTGCGTTCCAATTTGAATTCACTAACATCAGACGCCCCACTTATGACCAATTGGTGTCATGACTGCTGCTTCCCGTCGCTGCCTTTGCGTCCCTTAAAAAATATGCGCTTCTCCAGCATGTTCTTGCGTCTCTTAAAGAAGAAAAACAATGATGCTGACCAAGTATGCACTGCAATTTAGGAAATGATGTCTTGGCTTTGCGTTGTTCCAATCGCCCAGAACCTTGCTCAGCCATACCTTTCTTTTTCTGAAATAAATCGCAATGCTCCAAAGATTCGTGCATTATGCCTTTAAAAATGAACATTCGATTTATTTCCTCCCCAAAAAATGTAAGATTTTTTTATAGTGGTGCGTGCGAAAAAGTGCATGTTGAATGCGCTTGCGAAACTGAAACCCGAAATTGCATGAAAACGGACTACTTGCATAATAACACATGTGCAGAAGCTTCGCCCCACGTAGCTTTGGCTGTGCTGGCTCCCCTGAAAGTTGTCCCGAGTGTAGTTGCGCATGCTTTTCAGGCCTGGTTATATCTAGAAAAATTGGTCTGTAATTTCTGCGTCGTCGCACAATGAAACTGCACGTGAATACACTGTTTGGCGGAAGTGACTAGCTGCGACAGTTGAACTTACTGGCATCACAGGAAAGGTAAGCTTTACAATTATCATAGGGTCTGTATAAAAAAAAATTTTTTAGAACTCTATTTTCCGAATTCACACGCTATTGATGATTCGCCTCTCTGCTTTTCACGCATCTTAGGTCATCGTTTTAGCCAGAGCATCTGTCGCTGAATTTTTTCTTTGTTTCCATTTCTCAGGCTTTTCACGGCACTGGAACGCTCAGTTACTACATTTCTTGCTGTATGAACACTGGGTTTTTTGAAGCTCGAAAATGTGTTGTTATTTTTCAAGGTTCTTAAAGAGTGTAATTAGAGAAGTACATTTTTTTTTCTTCAGTCATCCCCAGTAAGGTAATGAAAGATTTATAACTATTGTTTTCAAAGCTAGAACCATAAAAAACCGCTTTACATAGAATCCAGGGACACTTAATATAGCAAGATCTGTGCTGCCACTTCAATAAGAACAGATCCTTATATGTTTTCATTTATTATTAACTTTCAGAAATTTAAGGGTACAATGTACATAAAAGCTTAACCTTATATTTGGTATCAATGCAACAAAATCTGTGCATGAAAAGTTTGGGTCAGTATAGGTCCCATTGAATTAATAGTGTGTGCTCCACACGCTCCTTGAGAGAACTAGTTAACAGAGAATCTTGTGCAAGGACATGGCGATACCAAAAACAGTTATTTCATGAATGGCAATTTGCTATTGGTTTGGTTGGCTCTTTTTATGTTCACCATGTAACTTGCTACGAGAGGCCGCTCGGGTTATGCAGTGCAACTTTTTTGGGACCTCAGTGTAAATTCTTTATCATTAAGAAAAGACTTGGCCTACATGCACTCACAGAACACAGCAGGAAATTTAGATATGGTACTTAGACCTTGATTTTCTCCTCTAATAGTAGACTTATTGATGGTAAGGTTGACATTAGAGTTCCCAGAGAACACTTGATTAATCTAAACCAATTTATTGTTTCACTTTAGTTTGTGGGGGTAAATGGAACCTGCTCGCACAAAGTAGGGTGACCTGTAAATTATTGGGAGAGCCCTTCAGTCTGTAGGGGATGCAAGATATAAAAACAGGCTGACGATGATTACGCGTGGTGCGCTCAACGTTTGGTGTGCGTGGCTTTTGCCTTCCTCCTCAGTGCTGCACGACCTCCACGGCTTGTCGGGACCACCTACGAACCCAGAAGTTGAGGAAGTGGGCACCGTGCCCATCTTTGCAAAGTTCTTCTCTAAGGAGGTGCTTGGCGTGCAAGATGCAGTCGAGACCAAAGAAGGCTGCTTCGTGCTTCCGCTGCTGCCACCCAATGAGGTATGGTTAGGCCGCGTTGTTTGCTTGAAACGATGGCTAGAGGAATAGAATTCCTTGCAGCTCAAAAAATAATGAAATAAAATCGGGAAATTTATAATATGGCTTCATTACTTTATTATAGTGTAAATTAGTTCTCGAGCTTGCGGTGCGAAGAAAAGTGCATAAAAAAGGGAAATTGTCTTTGTAATTCAAGTGTATTTTGATACATATTGAATGCATATGAAGTTTCATATGTACTTTCGTACACATGGCATTCATATGTGTTAAACGCAGATTTCATGCAAATTATATGAATGGTTATTCATATGGACTTCTCAGTAAGAAAACTCACATGGTTGGTCTTGTGACCACGGGTGGAACAGCTGCGCCATGGTGCGCCAAACTTGCTTACCTGTGCCTTCTTGCGCCGAGCTTCCCTGCTGTGCCAAACTTGCCTACCAGCACCTTACTGCACCGCAGCACCAGAATTTAGCCGCAAAGTAGGAAAGCCATCAAGCCCCGTGCCCGAAACGTGGCTGAAGCGGTAGTCTTTTCAGTTTGATCGTAATGGCTGTAGTTTCGGTTTCGTGAATGCTGTGATCGCTCCAGGCGCAGCTGTGGACTTTAATCCATGGGCATGGTTGTGATCGCTGTGCGTGCGCGATCCTGGCAGGCGTCAGCGGGAGAGGCTCGTGGACCCTTGTGCATGCTGGGATCTCAACGCAAGCACACTGCGAGGAGAGCATCACTCCCTGGCAGGGCTGTGTTTTCTTACACCAGCATTTTTATAGAGTTAGCGATATCAGATCTAAAGAGTTGGCTGTCAGCCTTACAATTTGTTGCTGTCCCATTCATTGCTCGCCATTCCAGTGAAGCTGTCTTTCTTCATAACTTACGGCAGTGTTTGAAAAAGAAATAAACGTTGGAAGTAACGGTGCTGGAAAAATTAAGGCTGGTGTCAGTTTCCGGGAACAACCTAAGGCTGCTCTGCAGACCGTACTTTTTTATTTTCAAGATATCTGGATGAAACTTTCACGGCATGTTGGCTACACTAAAACTAGAGGAACTGAATAGTTGCATGCAGTTGTGTTCTTTAGTTCCAGAGTTATGGATGTCTAACTGGGTTGTTTCACCTGGGTACTTGAGGAAGAGTATTGAGAAAGCTCAAGACATAGTAGAAAGCTAAAATTATTGTGGTCGTTTTTTTATAGATATCCCAGGATACTACAAAGCCGTTTCTTTTTTAATTTTCTCTCCATAAATATTCATTCGACTTTGAATTCAGTGTAGCTAGTAATTACCAGGTTCATCAAAACTGAAATGTTATAAATTAACGACACCAATTTTCAGACAAAGAAGCTGCTGTACTCTGGAAAAGGTCATTCAAAAACAGGATAAAAAAAAAGCACACAAATTTGATGAGCGGTCTTTGAGTTTCAGCTTTCCTCAGCACCACAACTAGCAAAAAAATTCATTCTGAGAAAACGGGCCTAGAAAGTTTGAAACTTGCATTTTCTTCAGAAAGCTTCAACAGAATAGCTAGAAGTATTTGGATGCACTCTTTTCTTCTTTTGCCTCGTCTACATCTTTTGGTGTCGGTAATTATTTTTAGGCTTAAAGCGTCGAAGTGCTGGGTCCGGCAATCTCGGAAACACTCGGTGTCATGCTCAATACAGTCGCCCACCGATTTTTCGGGCCAGGAGGGGACCGGAAAAAAAGTCCAAAAAATCTAACAGTCCGAGAAATTGGTTTTTGTCAAAAATATGAAGGGTTATTACATCAGGCAGGCTAAAAAAGTCCATGGTTCGCCCGTATTTGTGCCAAGGTGACACTCGTCACATAATGCTCGACAAAAGCGTCATCGCGGTGGCGATCTCCGCTGCAGACAGCAGCGGGCGATCATCGTCGTCATCATCCGAACCGCTCTCCGACTGCGGTACAACCTGGCAGAGAATTTTTTTGTCTGTGGGCTCTGCGCAAGAAATAGTCATCGTCCCGATGAACGAAGTCTTTATACAGGGAGTTTTACAATAACGTTTGCGGGTGTTGCGGGTATAGCGGACGCATTATGAGCTTTAGAATAGTGTTTGCTCCCCCTAGGGAAAAATTTAGGGACTTTCCTTCGACCGTAAACTCAAATGCACAGAAGCTACAGACATCATTTTGCGGATCTCGCGGGCTGTTTCCCTGTACGCTATTTCGGATTTCTGCGGGCGGGCCGCAAATGGCGACTCGCATTACGACAAATGCACAGTGGCAGCGACCGCACCGAAAGGGCTCGCAACGCGCTATTTTAAAGCTCCCTAATGTCATTGTGGCAGGCACATTCACTTCGCCACTGCGTAGCTCCGCTTCCTCCCTCTGCGGTGCGATGACAACAGTGCTGGCCACAATGGCTGACCGAAGACGAAAAAATGTCCTGTGCCGGTTTTTAAAGCAGACACGGCTTCCGAAACTTGAAATATGACATTTCCTTACCAATCTCTGGGGGCAGAAAAGCCATTTTAAAATTAAGCCACTAAGCTTAGTCAAGCCGGCGAAAAAACCCAACATGGCGGCGTCCATACAGATCGTCGTAGTGCAGCCCGAAACAAGCGATTAGTCCGAAAAATCGGACGTAAAAATGCATTATTAACCCTTGGGGAACCCTGACGGTGCACTTTTGAAGTACGAAATATCTAAAAAGTCCGAATTTTTGAAGTCCGAAAAATTGGTCGGCGACTGTAGCACTGATTCGGAGCACATACTAAGTCCCGCAATTTCTGAAGCACTCAGTGCGATCGGGGCTTCAGCCTTACTCAATGTGTAGTATTCTCGACTGGCGACTGCTGAAAGCACTGTTCCGCCGCTGCAAGCATCCACGCAGTCGGCAGTCGCAGCAGAATAGTGGCATAGCGACGTTGAACAAACCGCATAGTGTGCCTCCGTGCAAAGGACCTCTGCACCATCTTTGGCATCGTTACCGGCATCCCATGCAACAATTAAGACGAAGAACACAGAACTAGTGGAAAAGAAATTGATATGAGTGCAAGAGGCAAAGAGGACGAAGAAGACGCCGGCCGGGGCAAATAACAATGGGGCGAGCGAGCGTCATCGGAGAAAGCGACCACCCCCACTGCTGCGCAGCAACCAATGACGGGCGTGCTTTCTCTCGCAAGATATGAACGCGCTGCTCTAGCCAATTAGCGCACCTCATTGCTCATGGGAAAATGTCAATACCGTCTCAACCATGCTGACCACGCCATTCTGCAAGACTGCAAACGAAAAGGAATTCGCACTCAAAACAACACAAAACGTCGCCATGCCCTGTATATATATGTGTGTCATGAAAAGCAACAAAAAATTCAGTAAAGTACTTCCTGGCGCGCGGAAGCGGATGTGCAACCTTTGCTCCTGAGCGCACGGCATTAGTTACTGAGCCATGAAGGCACATGTCCCTCAACCCTACACAACTTATCATTGCGGTGTTGATCTCGTGGGAAACAGCGTATTTCAGTGTCATCGGCAAAATGCAGAGAAAGGGCACACTCGGGCCCTGCTCATTGCGATGCGGGTGGCACACGCTCATTTTCTATGCGTAAGTTCCCATCTGGGGGAGGGGTGGGTGGGAGGTAGATGTTTGTGTGTGCGCAAGCTCATCTCGCTGTGGAGGAAAATCGCACACCTTGGTACTTTCACCAGGACGATTGTGTTGTAGTATCGGGTGCACAAAGGTCACTTCGCTCGCTGCACAGTGCCCATTTGCGAAAACATAGAGCTTTTAACACAGCGAAGTAATAACTGTGACACTTTTTATGTCAAACTCATCTGTATTATGAATATGTGCATCATTTCTGCGTGAGCAGGGCACTGCACGTTTTGATCTGCTTACCATTCTTCGAGCGACATTTTAGTTTGTTGCTATAGTAAAATAAAAACCCCGTTAATTCGGGCTTCACGAGACCGGAGAGAATGTCCGAATGACTGACTGAAGGTACGAATTATCGCGAGTACGAACAAAATACTTCAAAAATGTCTCCTACACCATCAAGCTTCCATTTCTAAAAAACGTTTGTGATCGCGGTTTGCTTCACGGACGCAATGTGCGACGAAGTCACAATTTTGCAAAGTTCTTGCAGGTGGCTTAGTCCGCACACAGTGTTCGAGGAAAGCATGCATATGTCTTCCAAAACGGCCAACGCATGCGCAGCCTCCGTCATTGTGTGGGTGGACGCGCGTCTGCATCACTTGCGTCCTCGTCAGCCGGTTCCCTTCGCCGTCCAAGACTTCGGCGACGATATCGCTGTCTTCACTGTGCCAGCTACGGGCAACATCGCTGTCAATTGCGAAAATAATCGCCAAGGAGCACATCAGCTGGCATGATGCTCACATAGCGGCCGTCTTGCTCTTCGCCGGTTTTCATCAGCGACCACACCGGATCAGCAGCGCCGTGAACGAAATGCTAGCCTAAAGCAGTTTGCGACTACTGTAGGGGTGTGTTGTTCCACAGGTATGTCAGCATGTGGATTGCGCTTCGCATGCTTACTTCGTACTGCTTGCTTGACTTCATGCAGAGCAACATCCGCTCGAGTACCTGCCATCAATAGCGGCTTTCACGAAATGTTGATTCCCTGGTCCCATCGGCGGCAGGGAAGCCGTTGTGTTCGGAGGCAGGAATAGCAGTTCAATGCTTTCGAGGCCGGACACCTCGTGTGCGCACTACAGCTGTCTAGCTTGAACAACACCTTCGAGACTTGGCCACAGAGTGGCGGTCGAGCAGACGCAGCCAAGCTTGAAAAAGTTCGGCAGTCACCAAGCCTTTCTGTTGAACCGGTAGTCGACAAGCAGCTGCCTAAATTCTTAAAACATCTTGGCTTCGCGTTGCTTCCCGATCAAGAACAGCGGCAGCTGCTCTGTGCCGGTCATGCTAGCAGCCAGAAGAACTGTCACGTGCTCTTTACTTCATTTTCCACCGATGCACGAGGCCCCTCTTAAACGCGAATGTCTTGTCAGGCGGAGCCTTATAAACAGCGCTGTCTCATAAGCGCTGAGAATGTTTGCGAGGCTGTTCTGTAGAAAGGCGCGCGGATAGTGCAAGATCACCAGTCCTGCACAACACTTTGTCAACTGCCAACCTCTTTCACCTCACACGTTGGGGAACCCACCAGCCCATGTCGTTCTTGGAAGCTGTCGAACCATCCTTCCGACGCACTGAAGGAGTCAATGTTTACGGTCACCACGCACTTCCCTGCTGTGGCGCAGATGAGGGGGCCAGGCTGCTCAAGGGCAACGCGCATCGCCGAAATGGCAATCCAGCGCAACATCGTTTTTTCAGTTGGGACGCGCTGCCGTTCGAAGCAGTTGTCCTTGGTCACAAACATTGTCCCCGTCATAACGCTTGCACAATCTGCCTCTTTGTTTCTTCATGTAAGTGCTCAGCGTGCTTTTGTTCACA
>WOVY01005765.1:0-30168 GCA_013436015.1 Rhipicephalus annulatus
TTCAAGCTGTCGCACAGAACAACATCCACAGCAGCGGATCTTGCCGCCTTGCGTGCTGCTATACTTTATATCGCGGAAGCCGGACCTCACAAATGGGCTGGGTTCTGTGACTCCAAGGCATCCCTTCAGAGCTTGAAATCACCTTTATGACAAAGGGTTCATCAACAGCTAATGAATGAAATAAGATAAGTGCTTCACGAAGTTTTATTGAAAGGACATGACGTGGTGTCCCAGTGTTTACCGGGACATTGTGGTATTGTCGGTAACAACCTTGCTGATAATGCTGCCCTATCGGCCCACGCGAACGCCCAGACAACCCCAATTCCATTGTCGAGAACCGACGCTGCAAGGGAGCCTTCACTCGTTCGCTAACACTATGTCGGAAACTTGGCTGATAGACCCCAGTGTCGGAAACCACCGCCTACACAAATTGTACCCATCGAGAAAGCTTCAAGTTCTATCGGACCTCTCCCGACAGGATGCAACTTTACTGTGCCGCCTGTGGTTAGGAGTAGCTTTTACGAAGGCGTACTCCTTTCGCATAGGAATGACGGATAGCTCCTGATGTAAATCGTGCGACACGGACGAAACAGTAACATCTAGCGTGTTCATGTGAACGTTTTGCGAGTGAACGCAACTTGCCTTGCGAAACGTTAAAGACACTAGACGGTAAACCTTTTTCCGAAGAGAAGATGCTTGGTTCATGGCACTACGCGTCGCAGGCCAGCAAAGCGACGCGAGCAATGCTAAGATTTTTAAAGACCACTGGACTACGCGACCACCTATAAGCGTGCAATGGACAAGGTCACATCTACACACACGTTGCCCATCACTTCTCTCTCTCTTCTCTTTTGATCCCCTCACCACTTCCCCCCGTGCAGGGTAGCAAACTGGACGTGCGTCTGGTTGACCTCCCAGCCCTTCATTTCTTTCCTTCCTCCTCCTTCTCCTTCCAAGCCCAATATACCGCCCAGCTTTGCAGACCGAATATCGCCCTGGCCCAAGGGTGTCCACCGTATGGTGTGCACCGGACAATCAACCTTTGTGCTATCAATGTGGTGAAGCTAGACAAGTGTACAACGACTTTTGCTACCGAAGAATAGACCTGCTGGGATTCCACCCGGATTCCCGTTTTCCACGCTATGGTGAGCGCCCGTACAAAGTCGAAAAGTACTTAGGAAGTAGTCATCTTACTTCTGGTTCTCAGTGACGACAGTCATGATCACCATCGTCGGCCAGCATCGCCAAAGTACGTCCGAGCAGCCTTTGAGCCTACTGGCGTCTGTGGCCCAAGTCCACGCCGAGGAAACTGAGAACAGCGACCTTTGGGGGGGGGAGGTCCGTTGTCACGCGAACTGAAAAATATCCTCCGATGCAAACCCTAATGGCGTACCGCTGATAGCATCTTCCGTGACCGCTAAAAGAACGTCTGCTGCTATTACCGTTCCGTTGCCTTTCATTCAGCAACCACACTTGTCAATACAGGAGCTGATTACTCGGTAATGAGTGCTGCATTAGCCACGGGGACACGCAAGGTGCTGAAAACGTGGCACGGCCCACAACTGATCACCGCTAGAGGACACTTTGTGTCACCAATCGGCCAGTGCACCGCAAGACTTGAAATCTCTGCTTCGGTGTTCGTAGCAACTTTTCTTGTGCTACCAAATTGTTCCTGACCAGTTCTATTGGGTATGGATTTTCTTCGGCAGTATGGAGCAGTCATTATTCTGCAAGATTTGATCATAAATTTTGCTAACTGTTTTCATAATAATTTGGCTGACGCGAATGAACATCGCCGTGTGGTTTTACGTGTTGTCAATGACTCTGTAACGTTGCCGATTCATAGCAGCGTCTTCGTCCTTGTTGAGTACCGCCCGCAGGAACAAACGGGCACAGACATCACTGAAGATAACGTGCGTTACTTCTAGATAGAGAGGTCGACATAGCTCGTGGTATTGTAGAGCTCTCAAATGGGCGTACAGCGATCTTAGTGACCAACTTCAGTGGTGATTACAAGCATATGGCAAGGCGCCCCACCCTATCTAACTGGAAAACCCTCGATAATTTGAGCACCAGCGCTTCGATTACGACGCACTCTACAAATTAAAGATGTGATGTAGCCTTTACGAGCCACATCAACGTTAGTAAACAGTTAGAGCAACACAAGCGGCAAGGACTACTCAGCTTGCTGTCGTCTTTTAGTGACTGTTTCACCACTACATTGAAGATCCGGCAGACTCTGATAACCAAACACAAATTTATCACTTAGCCAACCATCCAACCAGCCCGTCAGCACGCTTACCGAACCAGCAACGTCAGGTCACGAGGGTGCATCGGGAACCAGTTTGCGGTATAGGCGACTCAAGGATTCATAAATCACCGAGATTCCTTGCACAGAGCAACAAAGGACCAAACGCCTCTAGACCTTAATGCTGCTACAATTCTTCAGTGTTACAAGGATCAGAGAAAACAGTATCTAGAAACGTATAGGAGCCCCACAGCAATCGATTCGGTGGCGTAATGCCAACTGCACGTCAATTAACAGACACACTAGCTGTCGCAGGTTACATCTCTTCTACCCCACAGCATACCGAGATGTATGTATGTCCGTGATGCGGGACTACAAAAACTCATAAACTGTTTCACATTACGTGAGAGTGTGCACCTCCAATGAAGAAGACCGCAACATGAAAAACACAGAGGAACAATGGGCGGAGCTGCTGGCCTTTCGGTCTTCGATGATCAGCTTTGGCTGATCCAATGGACAGACATGATGGATAGCCAGAGGAGCCGCGGAATAGCACCTGACCATTTGTCATACGGCGCGTTATGCAAAACAAAGTTTCTCTCACTCTTTTTCATGGCAACTTTATTGTAAACCTAAATGACTGAGTCATGACTGGAGTTAGAAAAGG
Source organism: Rhipicephalus annulatus (assembly GCA_013436015.1). NCBI lineage: Eukaryota > Metazoa > Arthropoda > Arachnida > Ixodida > Ixodidae > Rhipicephalus > Rhipicephalus annulatus. The sequence continues at coordinate 2,916 of WOVY01005765.1, forward strand.
AGCGCACTGCTTTCGAGCCAACACAGTTCCAGTACCAGCACAGGAATAAAGCTTCACCGTATAGTTATTGATGATGAACCTCATAGTTGAAGCTTAGAACGCAAACTTGTGGAAGCCACAAGAAAGCTTTGCAGACAGACCTAGAGAAGCACTACCGCTCTTAAGCAGAGAGACTAACTGGGGAATTAGAAGAGGTATGCTTGCGGCTGCGTCCGTCCGTCTGTCGGAGGAGAAGCCACTCAGACTAAATCGCATTGGCAGACCAACTCTTTCGCGAGTAGAATATATATATATATATATATATATATATATATTGTTACGGGAAAGATTTATTCACCGAGAGCTGGTCTTGCTAACGGCTTCGAGAGTGCCCAGTCAAGCAGGCCAACGGGAGAAGCTTCAGAGTCCAACCCACTACAACCACGTTGTCGTCTTCTTCATTTGGGTGCCAATGCAGCTGTGTCGGTGCGACAGTTCCATACACGTATCAATATATATATATATATATATATATATATATATATATATATATATATATATATATATATATATATATATATATATATATATTGTTACGGGGAAGATTTATTCACCGAGAGCTGGTCTTGCTAACGGCTTAAAGAGCGCACAGTCATGCAGGCCAACGGGAGAAGCTCGTAGAGTCCAACCCACTACAACCACGTTGTCGTCTTCTTCAATTGGCTGCCAATTCAGCTGTTTTGGGGCGACAGTTCCATACACGTATCATCACCCCGGCCCGTAAGGCACCATCTCGGTGCCTGTTAAATGAGCGAGTCGGCGTTGTAGGGCTTGAGACGAGAAACGTGGACTACTTCCGTTCTGGTTGCAGCAGCTGATGAGTTTGTGGTAGCGGCAATATCGTAGGTCACAGGTGTGACCTGACGAATGACTCGGTAGGGCCCAGCATATCGCGATAGTAGTTTCTCGCAGAGGCCAACACGTCGAGATGGGAGCCACAAGAGAACAAGAGATCCCGCAGAAAAAACGGCATCCTCTATGTCGACGGTCATAAAGAGACTTCCGTGCTGTCTGCGACGACGATAACCGAGCACGCGCTACCGCGCGTGCTGTGAGGGCACGGGTGATCGCAATGTGCGCGCACGAAGTGGAGGATGGGTGGTCTGATAAAAGCAGTGTGCCGAAGGGCAGTAAGGGATGACTTCCGAAGAGTAGATAAAAAGGGGAGTAGCCCACTGTTTCATGACGCGACGAGTTATAGGCGACGGTTACGAACGGAAGAGCTATGTCCCAATCAGTGTGGCCGGTAGATACGTACATGAAAAGCATGTCCATCAATGTGCGGATTAGGCACTCCGTAAGGCCGTTAGTCTGAGGGTGGTAAGATGTGGTGAAGTTGTGACAGGTAGCACAAGATCGGAGTAGATCATCAACCACACGAGATAGAAAGTAGCGACCACGGTCTGTGAGCTGGTGAGTCGGAGCGCCATGCTGGAGAATAATGTCGTACAGCAGGAAGTCGGCAACGTCGGTTGTGCAGCAGGTTGGTAGTGCTCGAGTGACTGCATACCGAAAAGGATAGTCTGTGGCCACTGCAATTCATTTATTTCCAGTTGTAGAAGTAGCAAAGGGACCTAGCAAGTCCAACCCAACTCGATAGAATGGCTCGGCTGGAACTTCAATAGGTTGAAAAAGACCGGCAGGGGGAGTCGTAGGCTTCTTTCGGCGCTGGCAGAGGTCGCAAGATGCGACGTAACGGCGAACAGAGCGGTAAAGACCCTTCCAGAATACTCGTCGTCGAATGCGGTTGTAAGTTCTGGAGACTCCTAGATGTCCAGAAGTTGAAGCGTCGTGGAATTGTCGCAGAACATCCTTTCGCAGGGGATATGGTACGACGAGTAAAAGTTCCGCACCGTCGGGGTGTAAGTTGCGGTGGTACAAAATGTTGTCTTGTAGGAGAAATCTGCCAATGGAAGGGTCAGTATGACGCGATTGAAGGCGGTCAATGATGGTGAGCAGCGATGGATCTCGGCGCTGTTCGTCGGCCACGTTCAGAAAGTTAGTGATGGCTAAATCGCAGGCACTGGATTCCAAATCAGGGAAGTTCGGTGGATCAACGGTGTGCCGGGATAAGCAGTCAACATCGCTGTACAGCTTGATTTGTACAGAACCGACAACGTGTACTTCTGTAATCGAATTGCCCATCGGCCGAGTCTATAGGGTCTTTAAGTGTCGACAGCCAGGAGAGCGCATGATGGTCCATGATGACTGCGAACGTACGCCCGTTTAACAATGGACGGATTTTCGCAATGACCCTAAACGAGGGCTAAGCATTCCTGCTCAGTGATGGAATAATCCTTTCCGCTTGTGACACAAGGCGACTAGCAGAGACTATCACACGGTTGTTGGCATTCTGTATCTGAGCGAGTATAGCACCAATGCCATGGCCTGCTTGCATCGGTGCGAAGCTCTGTTCGAGCCGTTGGATCAAAATGAGCCAACACAGGTGGTGATGTGAGGGCGGTAATTAGCGGCGCGAAGGAATGTTCTTGGTCCCTTCCCCAAGAAAAGGCCACATATTTTTGAGGAGATCCTGTGAGGGGCCTAAGCAATATCCGCGACGTTGAAGACAAAGCGGCGGAATTATGAGTAGAGCCCAATAAAACTGCGAAACTTCTTGTGTGGAACGCGGAACCGGGAATTCTCGGACTGCACGGACTTTGTCAGGGTCAGGTTGAACACCAGTGGCGTCAACAAGGTGGCCGAGTAGTTTAATCTGCCGACGTCCAAATGAGCATTTCGACGAATTCAGTTGGAGACCAGCGCTACGAAAAACGTTAAAATTGCCGAGAGACGAGACAGGTGGCTTTCCAAGGAGGGTGAAAAAACTATTACATCATCCAGATAGCAAAGGCAGGTCGACCATTTAAAACCGCGAAGAAGAGAGTCCATCATACGTTCAAAAGTAGCCGGGGCATTGCACAACCCAAAAGGCACGACCTTGAATTGGTAAAAACCGGCTGTGATGAATGCTGTCTTCTCGCGGTCGCGGTCGTCGACCGAAATTTTCCAGTATCCAGATCGAAGGTCAAGGGTCGAGAAACAGTTGGCGCCGTGGAGGCAGTCGAGCGCATCATCAATTCGTGGTAAAGGATAAACGTCCTTCTTGGTGATCCGATTCAGGTGGCGATAGTCGACACAAAAGCGCCAGGTGTTGTCCTTCTTTTTAACTAAGACCACAGGGGAGGCCCAAGGACTCGATGAAGGCTCAATGACGTCTTTACTCAGCATTTTCTCGACCTCCGTCGGTATAACTTGGCGCTCAGCATGTTACACACGATAAGGACGTTTGTGGAGTGGTCTGGCGTCGCCGGTGTCGATTCGGCGGGGTTACGGCAAATTTGCGGGCCAGGGAACGGTCGTCGACGTCAAAGATATCCAGGTAAAAAAACAGAACACCCCGGAGCGTCCGCAACTTGGAAAGGTAAGAGGTCGCTGGCTATCATTTTGTCGAGGAACGACTTATTTTGCGACGTGATGACAGGTTTCGCCATGGTCATAGTGTCAGATGTAAAAGAACAAATCGAACATTCATCAAGGGTGGAAAGATCGGCTAAAGTGATGCCTTGAGGAAGAACTTGGGTCGACGTAGAGAAGTTCAGGACTGGAAGTAGCACCGTGTTGTTAGCAACAACCACTATAGTATGTGGTAGTGCGATGTGGTGTGTAAGAGTCAAATTAATGAGGGGAGCTACCAGATAGTCTCCATCGGGAACGGACGGAAAGGGCGACAGAGGAATGTACATAGCAGCCTGGGGTGGTAGCCGTAGAGACTCCACGGATCGTAGCCGAGTGCGACTTGGAGGAGTGAAATCGGAGCACAAAGGCAATTCGAGCCGTAAGATTCCGGTAGAACAATCGATGAGGGCGGAGTGGGCGGTTAAGAAGTCAATTCCAAGGATTTAGTCGTGTGGGCAAGCATCGAGAACTGCGAAGAGAACGGAATTGTGGTGGCCAGCAACAGTAACGCGGGCAGTGCGCATACCAAGCACCAATGTTCGACTTCCGTTGGCAACTCGAACATTAGAGAACATAGCTGGTGTGAGAACTTTTTTCAGGCGAGAACGAAGTGTAGAACTCATAACACATACTTGGGCACCAGTGTCAATTAGAGCAGTAACGGCGTGGCCATTAACGAACACACGAAGTAAATTGCGTCTTGAATTTGTAGCCGGTTGAGGGTTTTCGTTTCGAGTGGTCAACGCAGCGCCACCACCAGGAGCTGCACTCGTCAGTTTCCCGGGGAATGGCCAGAATAAGCCGGTGACGGAGAGCGGTGGCGTTGAGGGGAGCCTGACGGCCGACCCTGAGGTGACGGAAAGCGGCTAGACCAGTTTCTTTGGGCGACGACGTCAGCGTAGGACGGTTTGGAGCGTGGAGATGAACGGTGATCTGAAGAGTCCTGAATATGATCATCCGGAAAACGGGGTTGAGAATAGTGTCCACGGTCCTGATGGCGGTCGACATTACGAAAGCTTGGCCGGAAATACCACCTGTTGCGGCAATGGCGGGAGATGTGCCCAACTCGAGAGCAAAAAAGCAGATAGGTAGAACATCCTGCGTGCGCCGCTCAGATGGATTTCGGTAGCGCGGTGGAAACCAAGGAGTCGAAGCTGCCGCAGCGACAAGTGGAGCAGAGTGGTGGTAAGCATTGTGGACAGGAGCGCTCATCGGCTGCGGCATAGGTCTGGCGGGCTGCGGAACCTGGACGCCCAGGTTAGCAAACTCCTGGCGTACGACGGCTTGAATAAGCGGGACTGTTGCCTAGTCGTCTGGCGCAGAGGGCTGATAGGAAGCGGGTGCCATGGCCTACAGCTCCTGGCTAACAATCCTTGTAATATTGGCAGGAGGCGCAAGTGAATGGGGCGCTGCAGAATCCTCGCAAGACGAAGTCGCAGCAGTGTTTGGCAGTCTCGCGATGTGGTGGGTGATTCGCCTGCTTTTAGCTTGTTTAAATCGTCGGCATTCAGATATGATGGAGTCGACAGTGGTGCAGTCCTTGCACATTAGTATGTTGAAAGCATCATCAGCAATGCCTTTCAACACGTTGCTGATTTTGTCCGCCTCAGACATGTTTTTGTCAGTCTTCCGACACAGTGCAAGTACGTCTTGGATGTACGTGACGTACGACTCTGTCGATGATTGAACACGCGACGCGAGTTCCTGCCTGGCTGCCATCTGACGAGCAACTGACCGACCGAACAAATTGCGAAGCTTTTGCTTGCATGTGTCCAAGCTGGTTAATTCTTCTTCATGCGTCTCATACCAGGCGCGTGCCGTACCTCGTAGGTAGAATAGAATATTTGCCAGCATAAGCGTTTCGTCCCACATGTAGTGCTTGCTGACGCGCTCGAATAATGCGAGCCATTCTTCGACGTTCGCGTTGTCCGTCCCGGAAAACGTGCCAGAGTCGAGAAGATGGGGGGGGAATCACAGGTGATGGAGCCGGCGCGGATGGCGAGGCCTGAGTGCCAGTTTCAGGCATCGCGGCTGGACAAAGCTGGCGTCAACTGCGGAGTTCCAGAGCCGGGTTGTGTGAAGACCCCGCACCTCCACCAAAAGATGTTACGGGGAACCTTTATTCACCGAGAGCTGGTCTTCCTAACGGCTTAAAGAGCGCACAGTCATGCAGGCCAACGGGAGAAGCTCGAGAGTCTTACCCACTACAACCACGTTGTCGTCTTCTTCATTTGGGTGCCAATTCAGCTGTGTCGGGGCGACAGTTCCATACACGTATCAATATATATTTATTTATTTATTTGTTATTTATTTATTATACCTCGAAAACCCCAGGGAGGGGTGTTACATGAGGGGTGGGCAATACAGGGTTTCTTCCATGTGCGCTTTGAAAAGAATGGGGCTGGAGTGGCGCACGACGTGGGAGGGAAGGTCATTCCAATCCTTCGCTGTCTGAACGAAGAATGACCGAAGGTGAGCAGTTGTACGGGCATGCGCAGGGTAAACTGAGTTGTTGTGGTTAGTGCGGGAAGATATGCGATGCGCGGGCATGATAATAGATGCGTCGGACAGTGAGTGAAAAAATTTATGAAAAAGAGCTAATCTAGCGACTTTGCGTCGCAGTTCAAGGCTGGGAAGATGGGCTTTAATCTTTAAGTTAGTAACGCTTGTGTGGCGCGAGTAATCGGAATATATAAACCTAGATGCTCTATTTTGGACAGATTCTAATGTTTTGGATAGATTAGGTTGGTGGGGATCCCAGACGGCGGCAAGCGTATTCAAGCTTCGGACGGACTAGTGTTTGATATGCTAAACGTTTAACAGAAGGGGGAGCAAGTCGTAAATTTCTTCTTAGGTAACCAAGGACTTTGTTTGCTTCGTTAGAAATGTTTGTTATGTGGGAGTACCAAGTAAGATCTGGCATAATGTTTATACCTAAATATTTGTAGGAATTCACCAGGGATATTTCGCAACCATAAAAAAAAGTATGAAGTAGCCGGGTGAGATTTCCTGCGATGAAAAGAGATGACGGAGGTTTTCCTACTGTTCAAAGTCATGAGCCATTTTTTGCACCAGGTTTCTATAGTTATTAGATCATTTTGAAGGATCTGGGAGTCATTAGGGCAGTTAATAGGACGATAAATCACGCAATCGTCAGCGAATAGACGGATTTGGGATGATATATTGCTAGGTAGGTCGTTAACATAAATTAAAAATAGAAGGGGACCGAGCACCGTACCCTGAGGTACACCTGGAAGGACAGGACGCGTGGTAGATGATGTCTGGTTAGAGTAAACGAACTGTTCCCGGTTTGACAAAAAATTTTGTATCCATTCTAAAACTGCTGGGTCAATGTTTAAGCGGGAGAGTTTTAAAAAAAAGGCGTTTATGGGGTACTTTATCGAAAGCTTTTTCAAAATCTAGGAAAAGGGCATCTACAGGAACATTCTGATCTATACTTGAGCTGATGTCGTTAATAAAGAGCGCTAGTTGTGTGTCACAGGAAAGGCCTTTCTGAAATCCGTGCTGACTGGGATGGAAAAAGTTTACAGAGATCAGGAATTTGACTGTTTGAGAATAAATTATATGTTCCATTATTTTACAGCACACGCATGTTAGTGATATGGGCCGGTAGTTTGAAGGTGAGGATGACGGATCCTTTTTTGGGTATCGGAATGACTTTGCCAACCTTCCAGTCCCGTGGCACCACTCCAGATGACAGTGATTGCTGGAAGATGTGCGACAATATGACAGCACAGAGATGTTTGGTATTTTTTAAAACTTTAGAGCTTTGTAAAATCAATACCAGCTGATGACGTCACTTTTAAGGAATCAATGACTTGTATGATGCCATTTGGTTCGAAAATGACACTGGGCATAGCAGGACAATCATGGGACGGCACACATGGAGATACATCGGGAACACATGAAAATGCATCGTCAGGTTCATCAGTAAACACTGAGCAAAACGTGGAGTTTAGTGTTTCGGCGACCTTGAACTCTCGGATGGGAATATTATCTTCATCTAGTAAAGAAATGGGTTTAGCATGGGTTGGGTTGATAGTGTTCCAGAACTTTTTGGGGTTTGTTCGTAGCATGTCTGGTAGGGTTGACGAGAAGAACGTCCGCTTAGCGTCCGAGATCATGGATGCGTAAAGTTTTTCAGTTTCACGATATTTTTCCCAAGCGCTACTGGATTTTGATTTTTTGGCTGACCGAAATTGTCTTTTCTTTTTGTTGCTAAGTCGTTTCAAAGTATTATTGTACCATGGTGAAGTAGGCCGTTCTGTGATGGTAACTGTGGGGATGTACATGTATATTAATTGCTGCATTTTGTTTTTGAAGAGCTCCCAGTTCTCGTCAACAGAAGGTTTGGAAAAATCCACGAGGAACCAATCGGAAAAGGAAGCTAGTTCATCATTCATTCCTTGATAATCTGCTTTGTTCTACAGGGTTATCGTCTTTTTTTACTTTTTTTGGATTAGGCAAGTTGCATTGAAAAGTGGCATGAATGACGGCATGATCACTGAAGCTGCTCGGACTAGAAACGGACGAAACTTTATCTGGTTGGGTCGTGAGAAATAAATCCAGTAAGCTTGATGAATTAAAAGTCGTTCGCGTAGGAAAGCTAATCATTTGAGATAAGTTGAAAGTAAGGCAAGTATCTATGAAGTCACTTTCAGTGTTCGGTTTCGACATTGCTAATGCTAGATCAGACCAAGTTATCGCCGGAAAGTTAAATCACCAAGGAGGCAGGGTAGCTAGACAGGACACCGGCAAGTTTTCCCAGGAAACGAAGAACCTAATTAAGAAACGTCAAATCATAAAAGTGTCAAGTACAACAGACAAAATAGAACTGGCAGAGCTTTCGAAGCTGATTAATAGACGTAAAGTATGCGATGTAAGAAGGTATAACATGGAGAGAATGAGCACGCTCTGAAAAACGGAGGAAGCGTCAAAGCAGTGAAGAGGAAACTTCGGATAGGCAAAAGGCGGAATGTATGCACTAAGGGACAAAGAAGGCAAATTAACTACCAATATGGATAGGATAGTTAAAATAGCGGAGGAGTTTTACAGAGATCTGTACAGTAGCCGAGACAACCACGACCTTAATACTATAAGAACTAGCAGTAACCCAGACGACACCCCACCGGTAATGATAGAAGAAGTCAGAAAAGCTTTGGAGAGCATGCACAGAGGCAAAGCTGCTGGTGAGGATCAAGTAAGATAAGATAAGATAAGATAATAAGATAAGATAATATTTTATTAATTCAATAAAAGATAATACATAGGAAAATGTTATACAGAAGGAGGTCCCAAAGCTCTAGGCTGCAAGGGGACCTCCTGTGCTGGTTACATAAAGAAAACAAAACATGTAAAGCAACTCGGCAAACAATAGAATAAGTTTAAAGGAATCAAGTACATTTCATTGCAAAAGAAAGAAACAGTAAATTATTGAAAAATCGAAACACTTGATAGCAGATGAAATCCATCAGCAAATGATCAATAACACCTGGCAGCAGAAGAAATGAAACTTGAATTGTATATACACATAAGTGCATGTTAGATAATAAATGATCGATACAAATATCACATGTGCTGAGTAGTAATAGGTAAAAAAAAGAAAAGTTAAAAGTGGTATGTCTCAAAGCGGCAACAATGCCAGACACATGTTATTCATCTAATTTGGTACAAAACAGAGCAAACATAATGAACGATTAGTTCCGATTGAGCAGCATAAACAACAAAATTATTTAAACATTAAGTAAATAGGAAATTAGGCGTTTTTTAAAACTGCCTATGTTTGGAGACATTTTTACGTCACTTGGAATACCGTTCCAAACGGAAATAGCTGTGAAGGTAGAAGTGAATCTGCCATAGTTAGTTCTAACTTTCGGTAACAGGAGGTTATTATTTGATGCAAATCGAGTTATATTTGATTAATGAGTTGTTCTTTATGGAAGACCATGAAAGGCATGTTTGAGTGAAGAGAATTGTATGTAAGGGTTGCCATGTTGAAAAGAAAAAGTTTATGAATTGTTAGAATACGAAGCCCTTGTAAAATAGCAGATGCGCTACATCGTGATGGTTGATATGTGATAATGCGAATGGCCTGGTTTTGAACATATTGCAAAGGAGCAAGATGAGTGCTATATGTATTGCACCAGGATGCAATGCAGTAAGTGAAGTGACTGTGAACGAAGGCATAGTAAAGAGAAAGCAAGGTATTTAGACCAAAGTATGGACGTGCTTGATGAGAATCCGGATGCCATAAGCTGCTTTTTGCTTTAGGTGTGAGACATGGGAAGTATACTTTAAATTTGCATCAAGAATCACTCCTAGAAATCTACACTGACTGGAGGCTTTGATAGGATAATTATTGACCGTTATAGACGGATATTCAGTGACCTTTTTTGAGTGGGGTGAAATAGCACAAAAACTGTTTTACTAGGGTTAATTTCCAGTGAATTATGACGACACCAGCGAATTATATTTTCAAGATCACTGTTTAGTTTAAAAGTAACAGTATCGATCGAGGTGCAAGCAGTTAAAATCGTAGTGTCATCCGCATACAGATAAGGTAGACAGTGCGATAGGTGAGAAGTTAGATCATTAATGTAGATGGTGAAGAGTATTGGGCCTAGAATTGATCCTTGAGGTACTCCCCGATTGATTATTTTAAAATTAGAAAGATGATTGGATATGCTAACAGCCTGTTCCCTGTCAGTTAAGTAGCTGTGAATGAAGTTCAGGGCAGGTCCTACAACACCGGCCGCGTTTAGCTTGGTAATTAAAATTTTATGAAGGATTGAATCGAACGCTTTCGTGAGGTCAATAAACACTGCTCCAGCATATTTACCTGAGTCAATATAGTGTTTAATCGTATCCGTGAATGAAAGAAGCGCGAGGTTGGTAGAGTAGCCTGCACGAAAGCCAAACTGCGAGGCAGACAGAATGCTAAATTTAGTTAAGTAATTTGTTAGTCGCTTTTCAAAGCACTTCTCTATAACTTTGCTGAGCACAGACAGTATTGCAATGGGGCGATAGTTAGAAACCAAACCCTTATCGCCTTTTTAAAGACAGGAACTATTTTGGCTCTCTTTAAATCAGATGGAAATGTGCCATTTTTAAACAAAAGGTTAATTACATGTGAGAGGGGATCAGCGACGATATCAGCGACATATTTCAAGTGAACTGGTTGAATTTCATCAAGACCCGCGCTTGTTAATTTTAATTTCTTGATCACATTGTGAATTTCTTCTGGTATGGTAGGATATAGAAAAAAGGACTGTGGTTGCCTTTCAAGCGTACCTTCAAAGCTATCGGAAACGGGTGTGTTATTAACTGTAAAATAATTATTAAATTCATTCGCAATGACTGTTGGTTCTTTGTAGGTGCCATTAATGCTAGAAATCTCATTTATTAGTGTTTCTTTTGAGTTCCTGTTCAGAAAAGAGTTGATGAGCTTCCATTGTTCAGTGATACCAGTGGCTTCATGAAATTTAGCTTCGTAATACCTTTTTTTGGCGTCTCTCAATAATTTATTTAGGATATTTTTGTAACAAGAATATCGCTGCTGCAATTTGTAGTTAAATGGACAACGTTTCGTCTTTTTGTACATATTGTCTTTCTTACGCATACACTTCAGTAAACCATCAGTGAGCCATGGGTTATGGGGTGCAGGTTACCTTTTGTGGCATCTAACAAAAGTGGTTGCTTCGCGAATACATTGCCTCAATACTGATGAGAATGCTTCAAAAGCTAGCTCTGCATTTGTTTCGGATTTAATTCTCGACCAGTCAAATGATGATATGGAATCTATAAATGAAACTTTGTCAAAGAGGGGCTTTTCGAAAAGAATGCTTCGTTCGTGACAAGGCCGACGACAAGTGACAAAAAATGGCATAGTGATCGGTGATATCGAGGGGTATTATGCCACATTCATTACTTGATAAGTGGTTAGATAGAATGTGGTCAATAAGCGTGTTTGAGCCACCCGTAATACATCTTGTCGGCAACGTAAGAAGCTGCTCATAACCAAAGCCTGTAAAACAATTTGAATATTCAACCGAACCTTGATTGGAATCTTCTAATAGATTGATGTTTATATCTCCCATAATAACAACGTTTTTCCTTTCTCGTGAAATTCGATCCAGGGTTTCATGCAGTGCCGAACAAAACTCTGGCACGGATGATGACGGTGAGCGGTAGACGCATGCTAGAATAGTTTTTTCTGAATGGGGCTGTTCAAGGTTGTCATCGATTTCAATCCATACAGATTCCGTGTTATCAGCTAGAATGGCGAGATCGTTACGACGCTTATATCTTACTGAAGATGATATGAATATAGCTGATCCACCATGACTGTTCGATTGGCGGTGACAATATTCTGGAGTGTAGTGTGGTAAGCAATATAAGTTTCGGTCGTCAGACGATAGCCACGTTTCAGACATACAGATGAAGGAAAAGTGATGTGCAAGGGATGCTAGATAAACACAGATGTCGTCATAATGTTTCTGAGACTACGCGTGTTGAAGTGGATGGCCGATAATCCTGGGCTTTCGAAAAAACGTTGAAGCTGGTTAGCGGAGTAATACATTTTGAGGCGTTTTGAAGGTTACTCAGCAATTCAGTTGATTGCCAGACACCAACTAGGAGGCAGAATGAAACACAGAAAGGTCTGCATCCTTCGTAATGCGGTATACCCGACTGTCAACTGATTTTCGTGCTTTGATCTGACAATTGTCGGTCCATAGGAACTTCCAGCCATGTTCCCTCTTAAGCTTCAGTGCCTTAGCGAAAAGTCCTTTCTTTCCAACGTTAGATGATCATTTACATAAACAGGACGACTTTGCGAGCCCCCAAAGCCTAGTTCATTGGTGTTCAGTTTAGCTTTTCGTGCCTTAGTAATGAAATCTTGTTTCTTAGTACGTGAGCAGAACCGCGCGATGAGATTCTTGTCCCCCGTTCCAACTTTCCCTCGAACGCGATGAACGACGTCTATGTCCCCATCTGTAATAACGCAATCAATTTTTGCCCCTACAGCCTTCAAAATTGCCGTACAGTCTTCTCCCTGTGTACACGGAACATTCTTCAATTCAATGTTATTTAGCCGTGAGTATTGCTCAAGTTCAGCTACTCTGGTTGTCAAGGCATCATTCTGTGACTGCAGAGCTTGATTGACTGTGCGTAAACGGTCGCTTTCTGACCTCACTTCTTCGACAATAGAATTCAGCATTTCGACACTGGAGACCAAACTGTTGACTTCGGCCTTCAATGCGTCAATTTCAGGTTGCGTTGCGGAAGCTTTTTGGTTCATCTTCGCAACCAGCTTTTCCACTACATCATCCAGTTTACCTTCGGACCAGGCCTCAAGCGACTGGATTCTTTTCGTTAGTTCAGCTACAGTTGGCATAGTAAGACAAGCTACAAGCCATACACTACAAGCTACAATACACTGGCAGCAGCAAATGCGGTAATATGTTTATGAGCACGAAGCAATAAGAAAACCCACCAACCTGCAAAGGCAAGTAAGTTCGTTTAGCTTGCGTTCCTCCAGCCGCAGGTGCTGCTGCCAAATGAAGCCGGGTAGCCTCCCGCACTACTTTTGTAGTCTGTTGGTATCAGCAGTCTTTATCACCAGGCGATGTTTCCACGGTTGACACTGGTCACGCAGGCGCGTTAGCCACCGACAGACCAAATCAGATGACCAGGTAGAAAGCGTACGCACCCGTTGAACAGTGAGCACGGGCACCCAGCGAAGCCCAGGCGAACCAGCGTCGTGTGGTCAGCTACGTAACCAAGTTGGGAACGTCGCAGAAAGCCCAGGTGAACCAACGCTGTATGGTCTGCAAAGGCAAGTAAGTTCGTTTAGCTTGCGTTCCTCCAGCCGCAGGTGCTGCTGCCAAATGAAGCCGGGTAGCCTCCCGCACTACTTTTGTAGTCTGTTGGTATCAGCAGTCTTTATCACCAGGCGATGTTTCCACGGTTGACACTGGTCACGCAGGCGCGTTAGCCACCGACAGACCAAATCAGATGACCAGGTAGAAAGCGTACGCACCCGTTGAACAGTGAGCACGGGCACCCAGCGAAGCCCAGGCGAACCAGCGTCGTGTGGTCAGCTACGTAACCAAGTTGGGAACGTCGCAGAAAGCCCAGGTGAACCAACGCTGTATGGTCTGCAAAGGCAAGTAAGTTCGTTTAGCTTGCGTTCCTCCAGCCGCAGGTGCTGCTGCCAAAATAATCAGTAATGTAATCAGTAATGTATTGTAATAATCAGTAATGTATTGATGTTAATAAGTAACATCAGATCTGCTGAAAGATGGAGGACATATTGTGTTAGAAAAACTAGCCACTCTATTTACGAGGTGTCTCCTGAAGGGAAAAGTACCAGAGTCTTGGAAGAACGCTAACATCATCTTAATACATAAGAAAGGAGATGACAAGGACTTGAAGAATTACAGGCCGATCAGCTTGCTCTCTGTAGTATACAAGCTATTTACAAAGGTAATTGCTAGCAGAGTGAAGAAAACATTAGAATTCAATCAACCAAAGGAACAAGCAGGATTTAGAACAGGCTACTCAACAATTGACCACATTCATACTATCAGTCATGTAATAGAGAAATGCTCAGAGTATAACCAACCACTATACATAGCCTTCATAGATTACGAGAAGGCGTTTGATTCAGTAGAAATATCAGCCGTCATGCAGACACTGCGGAATCAGGGCGTAGATGAAATATATATAAACATTCTGGAAGAAATCTACAGGGGATCAACTGCTACCATAGTGCTTCATAAAAAAAGCAACAGAATACCAATAAAGAAGGGTGTAAGGCAGGGGGACACAATCTCCCCAATGCTATTCACTGCGTGCTTACAGGACGTTTTCAGAAGCCTAGAATGGGAACAGTTAGGGATAAGAGTTAATGGAGAGTACCTCAATAACCTGCGCTTCGCCGATGACATTGCATTGCTGAGTAACTCAGGGGACGAATTGCAACTCATGATTACGGAGTTAGACAAGGAGAGCAGAAAGGTGGGTCTTAAAATTAATTTGCAGAAAACGAAAGTAATGTACAACAACCTCGGAAAGGAGCAGCGCTTTGCGATAGGTAATAGTGCACTTGAAGTTGTAAAAGACTATGTCTACTTAGGGCAGGTAATAACCGCAGAGCCTAACCACGAGATTGAAGTAACTAGAAGAATAAGAATGGGGTGGAGCACATTCGGCAGGCACTCTCAAATTATGACAAGTAGATTGCCACTGTCCCTCAAGAGGAAGGTATATAACAGCTGTATCTTGCCGGTACTTAGCTACGGAGCAGAAACCTGGAGACTCACAAAGAGGGTTCAACTTAAATTGAGGACGACGCAGCGAGCAATGGAAAGAAAAATGGTAGGTGTAACCTTAAGAGACAAGAAGAGAGCAGAGTGGATTAGGGAACAAACGGGAGTTAAGGATACCATAGCTGCAATAAAGAAGAGGAAATGGACATGGGCCGGGCATGTAGCACGTAGACAGGATAACCGCTGGTCATTAAGGGTCACCAACTGGATTCCCAGAGAAGGGAAGCGGGGTAGGGGGAGACAGAAGGTTAGGTGGGCAGATGAGATTAAGAAGTTTGCGGGTATAAATTGGCAACAGCAAGCACAGGACCGGGTTAACTGGCGGAACATGGGAGAGGCCTTTGTCCTGCAGTGGACGTAGACAGGCTGATGATGATGATACGTTTAAAAGTAGCCGGGGCAACCAAAAAGGCATGATCCAAAAGGCATGAACTTGAATTGGTAAAGGCGGTCGGGTTTGGTGAATGCAGTCTTCTCGCGGTCGCGGTCGTCAACCGAATTTTGCCAGTATCTGGATCAAACGTCAAGGGGCGAGAAATAGTTGGCGCCATACAGACAGTCGAGAGCATCATTGATTTGGGGTAGAGGATAAACGCCCTCTTGTGATCCGACTCAAGTGGCGATAATCGACGCCAAAGCTCCAGGTGTGGACCTTCTTTTTACTTATGACCAAAGAGGATGCGTAAAGACTCGTTGAAGGCTCAATGATGTCTTTGCTCAGCATTTTCTCGACCTTCATCTGTATAACTTTGTGCTCAGCATGTGACATGCGATAAGGGCGTTTGTGGAGTGGACTGGCGTTGCCGGTGTCAATGCGGTGGGTTACGGAACTTGCGTGGCCCAGGGGATGGTCGTGGACGTCCATGATATTCAGGTAAAAAATAGAACAATCTGGAGAGCTGCAACTTGGGTAGGTAAGTGATCGCCGGAAATCATTTTGTCGAGGAACGCCTTATATTGCAGGGTGATGACAGGTTCAGCCACGGTCTTAGTGTCAGGGGTAAAAAAACAAATCGAACATTCATCATCAGTGGAAAGATCGGCTGAAGTGATGCCTTGCGAAACTACTTGGGTCGACGTAGAAAAGCACGGAACGGAAAGTAGCGCCGTGTTGTTAGCAACAACCACTATAGTATGTGATTGTGCGATGTGCGTAAAGGTAAAATCGATATATATATATATATATATATATATATATATATATATATATATATATATATATATATATTAAGGAGTCTTGGTAGTCTTGGTTACGACAGCGTTTATTTGAGGACAGACCTCTAAAAACGAACGGACAGAGCCAGTACACAGACGATGACGATGATGATGACACAGAGTGGCCATGAGGACAAAGATACAAGCGGATGATGGCGATTGTGATCATGCAGGGATGAGAACCATGTAAGTAACAAACGCGCACCTGAATTCCCCCCACTTGTAGAAGACTGGACCAAGAACAACGGTCTCGTCAGTGATTTGAACAGCAGGGAAAATCCACAGAAGTTGTGCAGCATCCCATTTTACTTGTCCGATGTTGCCAAAACTTTGTTCTGGAACAACCACTCGGATCTTCCCGACAGGGACACTTTCGGGCAGCAAATTTGTCACATCTTTTGCCCCCACAGTTCGCAGTGATGCAGCAAATAAGAACCTCGCTGAACTACGCGACTGTCGGGTGATTCTTACACCTCCTATATTGAAATGTCTTTGCACTGTGCAAGCGTGTTAACACCGTCATGTCTCAGAACGACAAAATGTGCCACATTATTAAAAGCATTAATCCCGTTGCCTCTAACACCCTCGCCACGCAAAATGCTGCGACTACCCAGGACGTGATAAACATCTGTCAGCGACTTGACGAGCTTCAGTCTCTTCGCCTCTGCAACGATGCCACCGACATTCGTTTGCCTGCACCCCTCTATTTGCGTGCACTTATTCGCGACATCGTTCGTGAAGAACTTCACGAGCGCTGCTCTTCCTGCGCTGCGGAAGTTACTCTCCCTTCTGCAAAAGATAGCTTGCGAGACCTGATTTAACATGAGATCACGTCCGCATCGCGTCCGACGTGTTCCAGCGGTCTCTGCGTGTGCCAGACGCCCACGTATGCCGACGTTGTGTGCTCTCTGCCACAACCACCGTTTCTGCGTCTACACCAGCAGACCCTATGCATGTGGCTTCATTGTCACCGCCAGTGCGTGCACCGCCTTACTACGCACCCCAGCGCCCACCTCGGCCAATCTGTTCCTACTGAGGCTATCGAGAACATATCGCTTGGTTTTGTCGAAGACGCCAACAAGACGAGCTACGCGGCTGTGCTCTTGAAGAACATCGAAGCTTCCGTACGACCATGAACTACCTACAACCACCCTCTCGATCATCCTATTACCGCTCACCGTATCCTACCTACCATACTGACATGCCTGGATATTGCCATACGTTTCGCCGTAGGTCGCCTTCGGCAGGTCGCCGTTCAGAGTCCCCTCTATGGCCTGCCTCCCATTCCACGAACGCCCACGCAGAAAACTCTCCAATGCTGTTTTAGGGGGGGAAACTGCATCCACTGGGCATCTAACAATTCCTCCAGAGCAGCGATCGAATTTCATATTAGTGTTCGTAGAAAGTGTACGCGTTGAGGCTCTTGTAGACACTGGCACTGGCCTTTCGAATATTTGTGGTTATTTCTGTTCCCACGTTCAAAAAGTCACCACGTCTTATGGCGGCCCACCTCTCCGTGCAGCGACCAGCGTTCTCATTCATCCACTTGCGCAGTTTACCGTTCGTGTCTGCTTACAAGGCGTTTGTCATCAGATCGTTTTCGCGGTATTTCGTGAGTGCACCCACACTCTAAAGCGAAAAGGTGTTGAAGGGTGTGTGGTTCGTCCTTTTGGGGACCAATGGGGCTGCCACAAACATTATTTATTTTAAAGACTAACGGCACCGGGTCTAACCGTTAGCCCCCAGAAGGGACTAACATTTAATCCTGACATTTGCACCTTAGTGAGTAAACGTTAGTCCCACAGTTCAACCCAAAGAACTAACATTTAGTCCCCATATTTGCACCTTATAGACTAACTGTTATTTCCCACATTTACACCTACCGGGCAACCGTTAGTTTTCACAGCTGCAACTTGCTGGACGAACGGTTTGATCTACTCAAATACTCCAAGCGGATGAACTTTTTGTCCCGAGATCAAACATTGTTTTTTGTTTATTTTCCGCGAGGGCGATTACTTTTTTCGCCTGTTTTTCTGTGCAGTGACGAACAAACTCCGCAGAAAGGAACACGCGAAAAAAGTAGTTAGTCACCTATGTGTAACTGCTTTCACAGTGAAGTGAACAACGAAAAAAACAAATATGAGACATCACAGTCTTCACACGGTGTGTGCCCAAGGCTGCACAATAAGTATGTAAAATAGTGAGTCACACGTGACAGAGGATGAATACAATTGCATATGAGAAATACGTGCAAGGTGGAATGAAAACATATGGGAGATATGACATGCTAATAATTTCACCGTGATGTCACACATCGTTAAATACTCATTGGGATCCCCGTAGCGCAACAGCTTAGGAGCGGCAGCCGTAGTCACAACTCCGTGAACCGCCGTGCCGCTAACAAGTCGGCGAATCCTAATCGAGCGACGTCGTTCAGCTCGAGCAAGCGAACGCGAGACCAAACACGGCGGAGTGTCTGCCGCCGGCGAACTTTGAACAAGAAAGCGAGCGTAGGCTTGGCCGCCACCACGAACAGCGCCGAGCTGGTTTGGAGCTAGCACCGAAGAAATCAACGGTAATGCGGCCCTTTTCCACAAACTTGAGCGAGGGCAGCGCGCAAACGCGAGTCCGCCGCCTCGGCCAGCGGACGGCTCCGAGCTGCTTGAAACCGACTGGTGGGAAAGCCAACTATAACGGCGATCAATATTCAGTGAGTTCCGAAGCCCGTGAAAACCCCGCCAGCCCATGCTGGTGCACTTACAGCGCACGACACACTACAACCAAGCTCTTTACGAGAACCCGCAGCGTCTTTTCGACGACTCCCTACACAGTGACGAGGTCTCAGCCCAATATCGTCAGCACGGAACTCATCGCGGCGGCGAAGACAGGCGAGCGCTCGATGAGCGACCGTACGGGAGGCCGACGGTAATGGCGGCCAATTCCCAGGTGGTCGCAAAGCACAGGCTAACTGCAGACGCCGAAGCTGACCTTCGCGATGCGCTTCGTGCATGCGATATACAACACGACCTAGCACGTTGCCGGCAAGCGCAATCCGTATCGCACACGCGACAAGTAGAGTAGTATAAAGAATGATAACCTACTTGCCTTAGAATCCAGCGCTGTTTTCTGCCCTCAGTCGGACTGAAGCATATATCCGATAGGCCTGTTCTTCCCGGCCGCCATATTGGCTTTCTCAACTTTGCTGTCGTGAGTTGGTCGTGACTATCTTGAAGCCAGAGATATACAGCGCGGCATGGTGACCTGTCGAGGCTTGCTCCAGAGTTGATGGGTGCAGCGAAACGCTACAGCAGCAGCCCACGCTCATTCAGGCGTACACACAAGCACCACGTCGTAGTTCTTAGATGGTCCAATATGGGTGGCCGTGGTCGAGCACTCCGAGCGCGCCGCTGCGCAACCACCACCGGCGAAATACGGGGAAAGACTCAGCCAGCAGAGGCGGAAAAGGACATGTGTTCTGTGGAGAAGAAGGGCTGGTCACCTTGACAACGCTTTTCGCACTGCCTGCAATGCCCAGGCGGTTCATCCCTAGTGGAGACTAAGTGGTTCCGTGCCAAACGCTTCACTCTGTGGTTGTTCCTCAACGGTCTATCCGTTCATCGCATGCGCCTATTGGGCTCCGTTACTGCTTTTCCGAGTAATTTTGCCTTAGAGTGCCTGCTCACACTCTGGGGTGGGATTTCTCGTTTTTCTGCGTCCGCTTTCGATGAATGGATGGATGGATATGGCTGTACCCTTTAGATCAGGCGGTGGCTAGCGCTACCAAACCGTTTTCTAATGAACCAAAAACTAGATTTATTTTTCCCTTAAATAGTGAGGTTGAGGATTCGTACTTTGCAGTGAAGGGTTTGATTTTCACTTGTGCCTTGACGTTAGCCATCAATCACATAACCTCCTTCTAGTTAATTCTGCCCGCTTAAAGTCTATTTTGCCCTCACTTTCCCTAAACCCTAGTGCTTTGAAAAACTCTGCGCCATCATCCTGAACTATAAAGTAAAGCCCTTTACAGAACATTATCAAGTGTTTGGCAGTTTCTTCTTCCTCTCCACACGCACTGCATACCGTGTCTACCCCTTGATATTTGGCCCGATATGTCTTTGTTCGCCATACTCCCATCCTGGCTTAAAACAGTAGAGAACTTCCTCGAATATTATAATAGATCCTTCCCTTGGCAATTTCCTGTTTAAGTGTTCGATAGATCTCTAGTGCGGACTTCTTAATTATGCCAATTCTCTTCTGTTCTGTTTTAACTGTTTTGCTGTGGAGCGGTTGAGGTGTCTATTGCCTCGGCTACTCCATATCGCAAAGTTCTGCAGCGAAAATAAAATAATAGTACAGTACGGTACGCAAAAATTAACAATACGGAAAAAAACATAATTGCACACTGAAGCCAGTTCAAACATCATGCCAATACACAGTTTTCTTAGCGCAGTTCACACTGCCAAACTATTTACACGCACGCCGCACTATTCTACTGTCAGTATTTACCTGACCACATTTTATATATACCCATCTCTGGCTGTCTGTCATACGCGCTTGTCCAGTCCGATTTCCACTAAAAAGTCTGTCAGGAAGATTATTGCCTTTTTCTGGAGATGCATCTCAGGCCATGGTCCAAGTAGTTTCTTTATTGTGAGGGGCCCTCTGTCCAAACTTGCTAATTTGTTTTTTTTTAATTTTTTCTCTTTCATTCGCGTATTTAACGTACTCCAAAAGAATATGGCGAACATTTTCTTCTGCATGACCACAATGGCGTTCCGGTGAGTTGGATCGATGTATCTTGTGCAGGAAGCCGTTTGTGTATTCTACTTTCAACCGAAGACGGTGAATTAATGTCTCTAGGTGTCGTGGAAAATCTGTCGCCATGGAAAGTTTTTTGTGTGGATCAACTTCATAAAGTACCGTTTTCTTTGATTTAGGGCTCTCAAACCACTTCTCCATCGAACAATGGTTAGCTCCTCGCGATATAGCTTGTCAAATATCCGCCCCAGACAAAGGGATTGCGCAATCCCGTCCTTCCTTCAATGCTTTCTTCGCGACGCTGTCAGCCTCTTGATTTCCTTTTATTCCAATTTGGCTGGGTATCCATAGGAATACAATGTCGTTACCCTGCGATGCGGCATATTCCACAGTTTCTGCAATACCATGTGCTATTTCACCATTTTTGTTAGGTGATCTCACATTTTTGATAAGTTGAAGAGCAGGTTTGCTATCAGTGCATATCACCTATTTTCGTGGCTGAGGATTCTCGCAGATAAGCTTAACTGCTTCAGAGATAGCCACCAATTCTGCTGTTATTGATGAAGATTTGAGTGAAATTTTGTACATCTTTTTCTGAATTTCACGTATAAAGACCGCCCAGGCTGACGCTTCTTCAGTGCATGATCTGTCTGTATATATCTTCCTTTTTTCATTATGCATTACATGAAGCTGATGAACTGTGCCGCTACTAGAGGTGCCATGTCTGCTTTCTTCTCTATGCCGTCTATTTCACGGATAACGTTGAGAAGTGGCAGCGTCCAAGATGGTTTTGAAGGTTTCAAATGTTTAAATTCTGGTACTACTGCTTGCAATGATGATATAGCATCTTGTAGTCTCGTTGCCGTCCTTTGTGTTAGTGCAGCAGATAAAAAATGACTTTCACGTTGCATCAAATTCTAAATAGGTTTCGAGATGTTTCTTTAGTTCAGAGTACTGCCAAAGGTGGCTCTCAAGCCTCCGCATACACTAAAGCACTGGAAGTTGACCGTGGTAAACCCAGAAATACCCTCAAGCTCCTTGCCAATAACAAGTGGTCTCCTTTTGGTGGAGGCAGGAAGTCCGTGCAGCAGAGGCAGTGAGTAAGTTACGATGGGGAATATCTAGGCAACATGTAGGGCTAATAACGACTCTGTAGTACCGCCCCATTTGGCCCTGCAGAGATGCCGGAGGATTCGAATGCCTGATTAACTTTTTCTTAAAGGGACTGGACATGAGCCGACCATGTTAGTCTCCGGTCTAAAATTACTCCCAAGAATTTATGAGTTTTAACCAACTGAATAGGCTGATTTTGCAGAATAATCTGGATATTTTTAGGTCTTTTTAATGTAAACGGAAGTATGGCTGTTTCAGCCAGACTCAATGCCATACCTCTTTTTAGAAACGACCTACATAATCCAATCCTTCTTGTAGAGTTTGTTGTACATCGAAAAACGATGAACTAGACGTCCATATATTTATATCATCAGCATATACTCAACATCTAACGTTATGTGGAAGATTATACAGGAACTGTGCCATGATTGCATTAAAGAGAGTAGGGCTTAGCACGCTAACCTGTGGCACTCCTTCGTTGACGACATGTTCTGCCGTTGGGCCCTTCTGCGTAACTACAAAAATTTTACGGTGATTCAGGAAGTCAGCGATCCAACGCAGTATCTTGCCCTTGAATCCCTGTAACGCCAGGCCTTTCAGAACGTGAACGTGACTCACTGTGTCGTATGCTCGGTGGTTATCAGGGAATACAGTGACAGTGAAGTTTTCTTGCGTTTGTTAATTTTCCACAACTGTGACCAAATCCAGAATGCAGTCCATTGTGCATATACCACTTCTGAAGCCGGCTTCTTTTTAGTAGTAGTTTTTTATGTATTACCACCATAAAATTTGTTCTTTGATAATTTTTTTTATCAATTTGAAAAACAACTTGTCAAACTAACCGGCCTAAACGAGTCCAACTGCATAGGGTTTTTCCTGGCTTTAGCAACGGTACTACTTTTGATATCTTCCTACTTTCCGGAACGTTTTCTTCTTGCCAACTTTTATTATAGATGTCCAACAGGTGTATTTTCCTGTGTTGCACAAATTAGCAAGAGCGGCGTACATACCTCCATCTGTTCCTGGTGAACTTGTTCGTTTCACTGCAGACAGCACATATTGGAGCTCCTCTGGTGTGAAGCTGTCATCCATATCTGATGATTTGATGCAGAGAACTTTGTTACGACTGCCGAAGCTGATTCTGCTGAGGATTTATATTTGCTAGTTTGGGCGGTCTCTCCATTTCTCAGTATAAGATCGCAAAATTCTTCGGCATCACACGTTCGCTAACTCCTCGAGACAGCGCTGGAGCCTGTAGTGGTCTCGAGTGGACTACTGGCTGTCGGATTGCGAGTACCACGTCCACAGTTGAGGTGCCGATGTAAATGGAGAAAGTGAGGCACATAAATCTTGCTACCTTTTGGTTGAAAGCTTCTGCAGTTGTTTATGTAATGCAAGAATGTACTTTCTGTGCAATTTTGAAATCTTGTAAATTAGCGACCTGCGGTATCTTCTTTCAGATCAGCGTCGTATTGCCCGAAGCCTCTCATACTCAGCAACAACACCCGAATACCCATCGGAACGGGTACTGCAGAAGTTTCTTTTGTTAGAAAAAATTTTTCTCTCGATGTATACGTTTCTGCGTCAGAACAAGGTTCAAGATTTTGTCTCTGTAGTTCTCGAAAGATTTCCCAATTTGTAGTTCTTGTTGTGCGGTTACTTCTCGTTCTCTTCAACTTTGCGTGATATATGAATACTGGCAAAGTGGTCACTTCCTCTTGTATCAGCGGCTGCAGTCCAGTTTCCTCCAGCCGCTAATTCAAAAAGCACACAGTGATGTCTAGTACGCTGCAGTAGTTATGCCCCGTAGAAACGTCGGAGAATCATCATTTAGTATAGTGTAACCATGGTTCTTCGCATATTTTTACTATAGCAGATCCCCTTACATTACAACGCTCACTACCACACAATTCATGGTGCGCGTTAAAATCAGCTTGTATAATTATCGGATCATGAGCAGATCTACTCACTGCAGCCAACTCTGCGTATGAAACGTTTGCTTGAGGGTGCACGTAAACACTAACTACAGTTGCAGTAACGTTACCAAAGTTCACCTTGCATCTAACGAATTCGGCGCATCTTTTTTTGAAATAGCCACAAGTGTCGATGGAATATCGCGTCTCACACAAAACATCACTCTGCTTTTGCGGCAGGACATTCTTCTTGGTACACCACATAATTGGACAAGCGAAAGTTAGTGGATACTCTTGTTTCGGAAATACACAAAATCGGAAACCCGTGCTGAGCGACGAATTTCCGAAAATCTCCACTCTTATTCTGCAAACCATTGCAGTTCCACTGAAATATTGCACTTATTTTGTACCAGTTAGATAGTACGGTACCATTACGGTAGTACGGTAGTTAGATAATACGGTTAGATTATGACGAGAGATGATGTTCAACATCTAGCAGCAATTTCACTTGTGGTAAAGAACCTGCTTGTGGCAGGGATCGTAGAATTGCTTTAAGAGCCGCGAAGATTATTGGCAAATGACTTGCTCGTTTCCGGCTGTCTCCGCCGAGATCGCATTTCTTGAAGAATTTTTCCTCAGCAAGCTGCTGTGACCCTTCCCTTTGGTGGTCAATGGCTCCTTGGCTGTGTCTGGCCCGGCAGAATGTTCCACTTCAGCATGTTCCTGGGCCCGGACTTCTTTGCCGACGCGATGTTTTGGTGCTGAGTGCTTCAATACTTCCGAGTAAGAGTCGTGGCGCCACTGTTTTGCATTTTTTTGTGCAGCAGGAACATCTTCGACTATATCAGGCATTGGATGCTGGACCTCTTCCTGTCCTATGGTACCCTTTTACAATTCTCTCTCTTTGTGCAGCTGATGCCAAACGGTTTCGAGAGCAGCCTGAAAACGACCCCGGATGTGGTCCAGCACAGTTGGCACACTTAGGTTGAAGCTTCCAGGTGCATCCTTTCTAATCATGTGCACTGGCACATACCTTGCATCTCTTGGTTTCCCTGCAAGTCTTAGCCTTATGCCCATATCTCTGGCAGTAGTAACACCTTACCGCGCAGGCTCGATATATTTCTCGACAGTGTGAACCGTACAGCCGAGCCAAACTCTTTTTGGCAATCGCTTGTCATGTCTAAAATGGAGTATTACATTACGTATGGGCTGCATTGCTGCACTTCCATCTTCATTTTTGCCCGTCTCTTTTGTCGTTTTACTCAGATTACTTTAGCATCTTTAAGATATCCAGTTGGTCATAATCACTGTATTCAAGTGGAACATCTCTTATCTTTGCTAGGTGCTTCATGTAAGACTGAGGTATCATCACAAGTACAGGCGATCCAGCCAGACTCTTGATCAGCAGCAACTTGTTTGCCGAGTACAAAGACCGTACTCTAACACAAAAACTTCTGTCTCTCTTGATTCTTATGATGTCACTTTCTCATTGATAGCAGAGATTATCCTAGATGCCATGCGATTTGGATTCACCTTCCAGAAGGAGTCCTCGGCAGCGATTGGTCGGAACACCACCGGTATCCCCGTAGCTCAATTCTTGGGATGGGTGACCACTGTGTAAGCTCCCTCGTCTTCCTTGGGTGCTTCTGCATCCATCTCTGTCATGTCATTAAAGGAGTACGTCGATGTGACATCAGCGTTCTCACCCTCTTCTTCCTCCTCTGTACGCCTCTTCTTACACTGCGAAGCGTCGCTGTTCGCTGTATGACACGTCGATATCGTTGCTGAGCCTGCAGCAACTTGAAGTCAAGTGGGATGCATAAGTGGTGCTCCGCTTGGCGCTAGCGGCATCTTGTTGTCCCCCATACCGGGCTTTGCCAGGTATGAGGCCCGGGCCCGCTAAGGGCAACTTTGAACGTGACGCGTAGTGAAACTCCGACTCACCGATGTTTAGCGGCACTCTGGAGACAGTCCAACCTACTGCACACACCGTAAAAAGATCCCGAACTCAATTTAATAACTGAATTAGGAGAACGAAATAAAGCTACGGGCGTCTTCCATTCATTTCACTTCTTCTTGCGCCCAAGCCAATTCTCCACATATCAGTCTCAGCTTCATTCACTTTTTTCTTAACCGATAGTTCTTTTTGGTATGGCCCCCTGCTGTTTCCCAAGTATTTACCAGTCAATTTTGGTTCGCTTCCGCCAATTTGTATCGACGACATCTTCATGTACAAGTAGCTGAATACCTTTCTAGCCCAACGCTCCTCTTTCATTTCTCTCAATCGCTTCTCATATTTTATCTAGCTGCTAGCATCCCTGCTCTCAAACGATGTCCATCCCATATCACCTTCTACTCCCTGATTTGGTGGATTCCCGTGAGCTCCTAAGGCAAGTCTACCTATTCCACGTGCTTAATTCTAATCTTGTTTGAACTTCTGATCTCATGCACAAGACCACATTGCAGAACGTCAGACCAGAACCATGACCCCTTTCCATATTCCTCTCACAACAACATACCTAATGTAATTCCATAGTGCCCTGTTTTTTCATTACCGCTGCATTCCTTTACGATTAGTCGACACGTATATTTCGTGTTCCCTTAGGTACTCGGCCCCATTGCTATCCATACGCCCAGATATTTCGATTTATCTGTTATCTCTAGCGTGATCTCTGTATCCTAAGCTCGCTACCTTCATTGTCATTAAAAATTATGACTGCTTATTTTTCCTTACTGAATCTGAAATCTAACCTATCTCCCTCATTACCGCAGATGTCCACCAATCTCTACAACCTTCCTTGTTGTCGGCCATTAGCTATATATCATCTGCGTGCATCAATGCTGGTAGTGCTTGTTGAATGAGTTTTCCTTGTTTGACGAAAGAGAAGTTGAAGCCCAGTCTACTTCCCTCTAATTTGGCCTCTAGTCATTGTAGGTACATCATAAAATAACGAGGGTGACAGGGAACACCCCTGACTAAGTCCACGTTTTGCCTCTGCAGGCTCTGATACCTGTTTTCCTATCTTATAATTAAACTTGTTACCTTTATAGATTTCCTCTTAAACTTTAGTGACTACATCTTTCGCGCCTAGTGTGTCCAGTATTCCCCACAATTCCTCTTTAACCACGCTATCGTACGCTCCTTTCATATCTTGAATTCAGCGCCTCCTGATCTATATACACGACTCTTCTCCGCTTTAACACAATGTGCGCATCCGCCTTGTCACACGTCACATTATGTACTTGGCCATACACCGAAAAAATTATAGGTGTTAAATTGCACCAACATTGTGA
This sequence comes from Rhipicephalus annulatus, assembly GCA_013436015.1. Taxonomy (NCBI): domain Eukaryota; kingdom Metazoa; phylum Arthropoda; class Arachnida; order Ixodida; family Ixodidae; genus Rhipicephalus; species Rhipicephalus annulatus. The sequence continues at coordinate 30,058 of WOVY01005765.1, forward strand.
ATTGTGATGTACTAAGTCTCCCTCGTGATCATACTCACGTAGAGGCATTGTGATCACACCAGGGCTTATTCGCTTCATCGATGGGTCTACCTATGTAACCACCATAAAATC
>WOVY01005766.1:0-24351 GCA_013436015.1 Rhipicephalus annulatus
AAAAGGATAGAGTGAGAAGTAAAGATAGACAAGAGACGGGGACACGGTCGGAGGAGTCCGAGGACGGGGGGCAACTCAGCGAGAACTTCGCGACGTCAGGAGATGGCGGAGGGCGAGCCGGTCGGCCAGAGCTGCGCTGTCGTCGGAGATCGCGGGGGCACACCGTTCGTCACGGAAAAACCAGCGAGCGAATCCAGCCAGCATGGGAATGGCGGGTATAGTACAACAGTACACGGATTTGCCTAAAGGCCTCACCACACGTACCCGCTGCAGCGCGTGAGCACGTGGCGCCGCCCTTTCCTAGGAAGAAAGAGGGCACGACGCACCCTCTCTCTCCACAGGGAGAGGAATTGCAGAAAAGGAGGGGGAAAGGGCTCGATACAACGTGAAAATGCCGCGCGTTGACGCGCCGCAACGGGTACGTGGGGTCAGGCCTATAGCTTAAATCGCCATGCTTACGGTTTCGAACGCTCTTGTGGCTTTGACGCTAATTGTGACTTTGCTTTCGCTTCGGATAAAAAATCGATCATTGGTGACGTCGTGACCCGATTTGAATTGGTGAGCCTAAAAGACCGATGTGGTGAAGTGGAAGTGGTGAATGTTTGCGAAACTTTGTCATGCCACAAGGAGGCTTCAAGTCGCACGGAGTCGAACGGAGAAGGGAGCTTAGAAACAATTTATACGCTACACATAATTACCCAGCTAGTCGAAGCCAAACGTGTTGCAACTCATACCGACGTCAGATTTCCCTCTTACCTATTATTGAAAAAAACATCATATTGCCGATGAATTTTCAACTATATACTGATTGAGTTACCGCCATATAAGACTCGTTACGATAGTGACTTAATGCTCTCTTTCAGAGAAATAAAGGAAAACGATCGTGAAATTTGCTGCTTGTGAAATAATGACAGCCATTCAATTTTTTTTCCTCAGAATATAAGGGCGAAACTCAAGCATTCGCACGTATTGTGAGCCATTATAACAGAAGCTTGGAGCCTAACGATCTGCACACGTGAAAATCATTTCAGATAGCAATGGTCATTGGGACTTCTCATCCCAGGACCACGATACGTACGCACGCATGCAGGGGAGAACTTCGTAAGTATGACCTCCTGGGGTCTTTCTTTAACGAGCGTCAGAATCATGGTACTCGGGCCTCTATAGCGTTTCGTCTCAATTGAAATGCCGCTGCCACGGCCGACGCTTGATCCGGTGAGCTTCGGGTCAGTAGGCGAGCACCATGACTGTGGGTACGAACAGCACTTATGCGGGATCGCGGTACGTTTAATCATCATCATCATCATCATCATCCTGACTACGTCGTCCACTGCAGTACGAACACCTCTCCATGTTCCGCCAATCACTCTGTCCTACGAAGTGTGGCGGCTTGGGCTAGTTGGTATGGCATAACGATAGTTTATAGCGCGAGAACAAAAGCGCTCGTGTCTTTCGTGTCCTTCTTGTCTCTGTGTCGTCGTTTTGTTCTCGCGCTATAACTATCGTCCGGTCCTACGCTTGCTGCTGCTACTTTATACCAGCAAAACTCCTCAAACGTCCCCCTAACCTTCTGTCTCCCCCTAACCCGCTCGCCTTCTCTGGAAGTCCAGTCAGTTACCCTTAACGACCAGTGCTTATTTTCCTTAGGCGCTAAGTGCCCCTGCCCATGACCATTTCTTCTTGATTTCGACATGATCGCCTTAACACTCGTTTTTTTGCCTGACACACTGTGCTCTTTTGTTGTCCTTAGAGTTACACATATTATTTTCCTTTCGATTGCTCGCTGTGTCTTCATCAATTTAAGTTGAACCGTATTTGTAATCCTCCAGTTTTCTCTTTCATATAGGCACGTACCGGATAGACTCAGCTGTTATATACCTTCTTCTTGAGAGCTAGTGAAATATTACCATTGATGATTTGAGAGTGCTTGCCGAATGTGGTCGACCCCCTTCCTTAATCTTCTAGTTATTTCACTCTCATGGTTCGGCTCCGCTGTTACCAGCTGTCCTAAGTGGGCATATTCCTGTAAAACTTCCATCGTCTCTCCATATATCACAAAGTGCTGTTTTTTTGCTGAGGTTGTTGTACATTACTTTTGTTTTCTACAGGTTATTTTAAAAACCCACCGTTCTGCTCCCCTTGTCGAATTCAACAATCATGGATTGCAATTCGTCTCCTGAGTCACTCAGCAATGCAATGTCATCGGCGAAGCGCAGGTTACTAAGGTACTCTTCATTTACTCTTATCCCGAACTTTTCTCCATTTGTAGGCCTCCGAAAATGTCGTATAGGCACGTGGTGAGTAGCACAGGGGAGGTCGTATCCCCTTGTCTTACACACTTCTTTATTGGTATTCTGTCATTTTCTTTTTAGAGCCCTAAGGTAGCAGCTGATCCGCTGCAGATTTCTTTCAAGATGTTTATATATGCTTCGTCGACGCCCTGATTCCGCAGTGTTTGCATGACTGCTGTTATCTCTACTGAATCAATTGCTTTCTCGAGATTTATGAAGGTTACAGTGATGGGTGTATTCTGGGCATTTCTCCGTCACCTGATTGTTAGTATGAGCGTGGTCGATTGTTGCGTAGCCTGTACGAAATACTACTTGGTCCTTTGGTTGATTACTAATGTTGTCCTGATTCTATTCGCAATTTCCTTAGTAAATACTTTGTATACGACACAAAGCAAGCTCATCGGCCTGTAATCTTGAAGTCTTTGTCATCCCGGCCAATCGTTTTTTTTGGGGCACTACACCTTCCCTTCTTCTATAAACAACCTAATTATTGATATACAAGAACAAAACTTATCATCGATTACTGGGCAACAGGTTCATTTTCCGGTCACTATAGGCTACAAACAACGACTCCACAGATACATGGCCGCGGCGAATGATTCCGGCACTAACAGTTCATTCTTCCACTGTGAGATCGCGCTCCACTTTTTTTTCTCACATAATGTGCAGCAATAAATAGGCAGCATCACAACCACTAAACACTCGTAGCCAGCACAATCTGGTCATTTATATGCTTTCTATATCTGAAGTCGTCATCGAAGCTCTTGCTGAGGCAACGCGAAAACAGGAAGAACGCAAAATCACAACCACGAAGAAATTCGATTCCTTAGCTCCCCGAAAATCTCCCCGCTTCCACGCTTTCTTACTCTTCATCCGGGAGCTCGCTGGCGGATGACGCCGGGCGTATATACAACGCCAGGTTTCACGGGTGTCTCGGTGAAAACCCGACGACTAGCAATGGAGGCACGCGCGAGGAGTGGAGAGGAGGGGATGGGAAGGGAAGACGTCAAACGAGAAGCGAGAATGATGGAGTGATAGTGAGCAAAAAATGTCACAAGAGGAAAAAAAAAGGGGGGGGAGGAGAAAGAAGACTGTCCGAGATATTCACGGCTCACTGGACACGCTGGGAGTGACGAGAGCGTGAAAAGGATGTAGGGGAAAGGAGGGAAGTTGGCGAGAAATAGATGAACAGATTGAGTGAGGAATAGTGGGAGAGGGTAAAGAAGGGAAGAGGGTAAGAGAACAGGGGAGAAAATAGGGAAACCAGGAGAAAAATGGCATAGAAAATAGGGAACGACAACATAGATCTGAACGGCTCAGTGGAAACGCGACACGACACACATCGAGGAATGCGAGGATTGAATGAAAAGGTATGAAGACGATCACGGGGGGAGCCGGGGTTGGCTGCAGGGATCCCTTTCTCGTCTTCCCGCGCGTCCCTATCCGGGAAGGAAGGGACCCAGTCACCGTCTCCTTCGCCAGAAGGCGCCGTCGATGAGGACGGCGAGAGAGCGACGTTCTCCGTTTACCCCGGTACCACTGACGCGACGCGACAGGGCCTCCTCGACGTCGTCGACGTCGTTCTCGCAGCTTCAGTGGGGAAGAAAACGGGACAATAAGATGAAAGAGCGTGTGGGGTACCTCTCTTCCCCTATCCCTCCACTGTCCATACGTATAACTCTGGTGATCCTTACGTACTTTTTTTCTTCTTACGAGGCGCTTCGCTCCCGTGACATTTGGCCGAGTTCCGCCCTTCCACAATATATACTTCGGTGTGGCTTCTTGTGGAGTAAAGGGAGAAAAGAGTATGTTCTCCTTTCCCCAATATTCTCGCACACACGCACACTATTTCCTTATTTTCCTCTGTTTCAGCGTCGTCGTCGTGAACCGGAGAACGTCGTCACGTCGGTGTACTCGCGAAGCTCCCGTTTTCTTTCTCTTTTTGTCGTCTTACTTCATCTATCATCACCACTTTTCTATTTCTTCTACTCCATAAGTGTGTGTTTATGCATGCGTGTATAGTATGAGAACTTACGCTATACGGTGTTGAGCTGCATACATCTTTATATTCTTCCGTCTTTTCTTTACATACGAATAGAAGCGGCGCTGCATATCGGTTCCTTTGACGCGGTATCGGTGCGAGACGAGGTACACAGAGGGTGAAAAATTGGCAGTGGTGTGCTACGTTGGTGGTATCGTAGCCTCCGTTTCTGGCCAATACAACCTTTTTTTTTCTTTTTTACGTAGTGTATTTTGTTGGCTGTTAGCAAAAGAAGAGCGTTTGGTTATTGAAGTCTATCAGTTGGCGGTAGAAAAATTTCTGAAAGGGTGCACGTGGATTCACGCTTATGGATTGCTCGTGTCTCTCCTTTTCTGGGGTTGTCTTTAGAAGATAACTCTCTCTTTTTTTTTGTGGTGAGGGAGCTGTTTTCACATCACGCGTCATGAGCTTCGGTTGGCACAGAGCGTCGCGGTCGAATGGTTTCCTTTGAAGGCGTGAAACGTGAACTCAGAGCCGACGCCGCAATTTACTGCCCGTTGCTTTGCGGGTGCTTCCTTTTCAGTGTGCTCACAACCTCACTGTTGATCAAAGATTGAGGCGACTGGCCACCCTTTGCAGCGTGTGTGTGAACGGAGTCTCGGAATGATGTGGTTTAGAAAAAATGTTTAACGATTTTGAGTACTTGGTACTTAACTATGGGAGAACAGTAAGCCGTCCCTAAATAAGAACATCGCAATGATGTACGAGTTACGAAAATTCACGCATATCCACAAAGCGAATATATGCTGATGATGGGGCGAAGCAGTGCTCGCCAGATCGTCAATCGTGGCCTTCTAATAAGTTCTGTTTAATAACCTTTTATTTTCTTATTGTTTCTTATTATTTTCTTTACTGTCATACGCTTCTAATTGATGGGTGGTTAAAGGTGGTCGGGTGCTTTTTACGGCGTCGTCGCCCTTTATTGTGTTTTGTTGTGTTTAACAGCCTTTCGATAGCCCCTTTTTTTTGTTCACAGAAGTTTCGATTTCGGCATAGCGGAGTCGTGACATCGATAGTTTATACAGCACGCGAGATGTGATGATCACTGACTGGCATGAATAAGGACTCTCGTTTTTGTAACTTATGAATCGGCAAAACACCGTCATGAGAAAAACGTCGTGAAAGAGCAGAGAAAAAAAATAATTGGCACATCCCGCATACCACGTGAAGCATGCGGTGGTAATGTGACTGTGGTGTAACATTTTTCTTGGTGAAAACGTTACGAGGAAGTGCTTGACATGTATTCAAATGTTATACGTCCAGACGTGTTAAAGTTTGTTTTGTATGACCAATCATTTACAGTCGAGTAACGATTCCAAGATCAACATGGGCGTCAACAACACCAGAATCGGTAAGCTGAAATGTAGCACCTGTGCTTGCGTGGATGATAGCCGTGAATACGTATCGAACAACTTCAGTTGATGGCGCTCAACTACAATAGACGCTATAACCCGACGTGAGGCATGTATCATTGCAGTACATGTCTAATGTTTATAAAATCAGACGGGCAGCACGGCAAACCACAATTGACGTTTCGCCGACATCACGCCTGGGGTCCTTTGCCAAAGTTCCAAGGCCTGGCCTGGCACAGCGTAGAATACTTGATGGCTAAGCAGAATGCTTCAATTCGATTCGCCGGAACCCCAATATTTATTTATTTTTGCATTCGTTGGGCCAACGCTGTAGATGTCGGTATTCCGTATTTCATAACGCTCTCGTATTTAAATTACCAATGTCTGTTCTCACTGTTCCTCGGTACACATAGCGCAGCTCACGCTTTTTTCATCCAACAGACTGTCACGCCACCACGCGGAATTCAGGAGCGTCCTCTCAAGGATGGCCAGTGGGCAGACGCTCCCTTGTTCGGCTGAGCTAGCGTATGTGTTATCGCGTTAGCATGAAAGGAACACTAACCACGTTGCATGTTTCGTGCTATATATTGAATAAAGTAGACCGCCCGTTACACGTGCACGATAAATCGGATTCTTTCCAGCAAGACGCGAAGTTTTCGTGGAAATACGTGGCAGCTCGCGCTTTCGATTATAGCCCGCAGAGTACACAAACAAGCTTCGCGAGATTTTCTATGGCCAGGTGAGTTAGTTAAATGTTATCGTTTTATCTTTGCAGTTGAAACTCGGATTGTTTTACGTGCGTATAGAATAAGTCGGTGTTTTTGCACTGCACGAGTCCCCAAACATTCGTAAAACATTCGTAAAGTCGTGCGGGTTCGTGATTTGTTCCACCGAATCTTGGCCATCGCTCTAGCTAGTGTGCTAACGCTGCGCCACTTGTTTTTGTATGTTAATCGATAGATGGCAGCACATTGCAAGCGATTCGCTTATTTGCGGGTTTCAGAGCGAAATGTTCTTCGCGCCCAGATAAACGTTTTGTGCGTGTGTGACGCGGTGGTGATGTTGCCGAAGTAGTTCGGCGGATGGTATTTCTCAGATTTCTTTCAGCAGTTATATTGAAAGAAACCATCTTGACCACGAAGCACTACTCAATGGAATGATAAATGCTTGCGTTCCGTTCAAGAAGCAACTCCAAGTTACTTGTAGCGCAAGTAATGATGACGGCGTAATGTGTTTGCAAACCATCATTACGTTAAACATTCGGTCCCATGCAGCCATGATGGCGGGCTACTCTCCAGCGGCCTATTACTGTGGCAAATCCGTCAGGCAGGCTCGCTACCAATTACCTCGAAGAGCCGTTCAGTTCATACGTCAGCTCTAGTTCGCGCAGTTTCCTGTAGAACGCACAGTATTTCGCAAAGCGTCGTTCAAGCACGGTAACGGAGCTAAAATACGACCTTTCACACCGCGGCAAATAATCATGGGGGGCGAGCTTCTACGATTTCAAAAAAGTGCTTTTTGGTTTCATATACATTTTCAGTGCAGCTGATGTCTTTATCCGGTGAAAGTGGCAATATCCGCACGTTCGCACGTACTATCTGTTATGTTAGCTAACGGGTTGACCCTCCTCGGGGAATCGTATGGCGCGCCACCTATAATTCGTGGTCATTGCGAATACGGGTGTGTGCCGCATGTGTCAGCAGGAAAGGGTTTGACGTCATACGCGCCGGGATTTTCACATTATTGATGTCGTGACCAGATCATCGTAATCGACAAGCCTTCTTACCATCCCATGATAATTTGATTGATTGATTTGTGGGGTTTAACGTCCCAAAACCACCATTTGATTATGAGAGACGCCGTAGTGGAGGGCTCCGGAAATTTTGACCGCCTGGGGTTCTTTAACGTGCACCCAAATCTGAGTACACGCGCCTACAACGTTTCCGCCTCCATTGGAAATGCAGCCGCCGCAGCCGGGAATCGAACCCGCGACCTGCGGGTCAGCAGCCGAGTACCTTAGCCACTAGACCACCGCGGTGGGGCATCCCATGATAATTTTGCTGTATCCCAAGTTACGAAGGTGATCACGAGAGCACATTGACGTCGGCGGCTAGACAGACAGACAGACAGACAGACAGACAGACAGACAGACAGACAGACAGACAGACAGACAGACAGACAGACAGACAGACAGACAGACAGACAGATAGATAGATAGATAGATAGATAGATAGATAGATAGATAGATAGATAGATGAAATCAGATTAGATTAGATAAGAAAACAGCATATTGTCTCTGTCAAGCCCACAATCACGAGAGCATTAATTATTGGAAAACCGCGCATTACAAACATGTCTGCGACCTGCACACCTTCGATGACCGTGTTTTTTTTTTTACCTGTGCACGCTCGTCATCACCGGGTTTCTCGCGCACAACGACGAAACTCTGAAAGTTATAAAAAACTTCGCTTCAAATGAAAGTCTCCGTGCATAGACAGGCAACACAGTGGGACAACCGGTTTTTGCGATATTCACCTCCCTGTGGGAACCCAGTATTCCTTCGGAACCCCCAGACCTTTTTGTTCCTTCTAAATCAATCGTGTATCAATCGGAGTACCACGTATCGCCTTCTAACCCAGCCGTATCGCGGTCCATTCCGACGCCCCTCCTGTTGCAACCTTTATGGCCCTTACCGAATCACAGCCGCAGAAGGCAATCTTCTTATAACCTCTCGAGCGGCCCATCGGGTATACCGCTTCTTCTTTGCAGCTGTGGTCTTATACCAATATCTCTACGGGTTGTTGCCGCGAGAAACAATTTCGAGTTATTTGACTGAGAAAAGGCCTCAAGAAAAAAAGGGGAGGAGGAGGGGGGTCAGAGAAGAACCACCCCTTTCAGCCGGCTAAAAGACTTTTCTTTATTGTATAGTTTTACGCTCTGTTTTATTTCTTTTATTTGTTTAGTGAGCCTGAGGAGCAACGCGTAAAACGGGGAGCTAGCGAAGCGGTTTTAAAGTAAAACACACGCCTGTCGGGAAACCTTCAACATTCTGCCTCTCTGGATCACAACAACGGCAAACAAAAGAATGCTTGCGTTACACCTTTAGAGATAACCACCATAGCAGGAACCTCAACGTCAGAAACGCTTCGAGGAATCCAGGGGCGATTTCGAGCAGCGTCGTAAGATGAAACTGAATGGTTGTAGAGGGTGTTTTTGTTTTTTGTTTTGTTTTCAGGCACGATTTCTTATAGTCCGACGAGCGCTTTTCGCGAACTCTCTGCCGCGCCTTTTATTACAGCGTGCATTCTGGCGCTGTTTGTGATCGATCGCGGTAAACCTTTCCCGTTTTCCCCGAAACTTCGTTGAGGCTTCCTCCCCTTGCGTGAACCGCAACTCGAGTTCCTCCATTGTGAACCACGTGGCGCGCTCACCTCGAAAGTGATTTCAACCCGAGCATGATGATTGGAGTGGACGGGCGCTGATGGATTGCTTTCGCGATTTCGGACGCTTGGGGTTTTTAGATGCGGAAGCATCTTATACTCGCGCCTTGTAGTGCGCCGTCCGCGCCGTCCGCGCCGTCCGCGCCGTCCGCACCGCCTTAGTTGAGCTAATTCATTACGCCTGATACAATAATCACTCGTTCTCTGCTACTGCAATATTCACGCGTTCATCAAGTATAAGGTTATTTGTTGCACTTCAAAAGCATACATGTGTCCGAGTTAAAACGGTCAAAGTTTCACATTAAATGCACCAGGAAGGTAAAGTATTGGTACGGAAACCAGTAACACAAACATGAGCTTGTACGGTAAAGTTAGCTATTTAAAACCTACGCGAGCGTCGGTGCACACTGAACCATGCCTGTGTATTCAGGCATGTGTCTTTTTGGCTAGGATCTTTTTTAGGTATCAGGCGGCAAGTTTTTCAAGCTTAGTCATCCCCCGGGGCTCGCGATCGGCTCGGCCGGTTGCCTGCAACGCGAGGATGGCTTTTCGAGCGCCCCCTCCTAAAGCGCACTGCTTTTGTTTCAACGCCTCGACGGATTCTACCGCAGATGACATCATCGACGCAATCGAAGAAGTAACCGGGCCAAAAGGTCTCAAGTCCCTTCAGCACCAAGGTGGAACGAAGTTCTGCATTGCAGTAGCCACTGCGACGGCTGCAGCGAAGCTGTCGTCACGGGGAAGTTTCGTCCTCAACGGAGTCTCAGTACCAGTCGCCCAAGTCGCACCTCAAGTAGTCTCAGTAACAGTCTTCAGGTGCCCCCTCTTTCTTGGGGATGCCTCTTTGGCTGCAGCATTCACCCAGTACGGCAAAGTAATCGACATCTATGAACAAACGTTCAAAGGGCGCCAGCACGTGGGCAACAGTCTCCGAGTTGTACGGCTGGAGATGATCAAACCAGTGCCGAATTTCCTGACAGTGCAAGGGCACCGTGTAATGTGCGACTATCGGGGCGTGACGAAAGTCTGCTCCCGATGCTCCCAAGAAGGCCACGTGGGGAAGGACTGCCATACCCCGAGATGTGCGAGGTGCGAAGCGTTCGGCCACGACACTACAGGATGTTCCGCCTCATGCCGCCGGTGCGGGGGGGAACACGCGACTGCAGACTGCCTTCAGCCAAGGTCGTATGCGGCGGCCGCGGGGGGGCAGAAACCTCCTACAAGTCCGAGAGCCCCCGAACCAGAACACGGACCTCGTGCGGAAGTCACTGCCCTCCGGGGCAATACCGAAGAGGTGCAAGGTGGGAGGGCGCACAACCCTCAGGAGGAAGAGCCCATTCAAGACTGGAGTGCAGTAGTTGAAGATTCGTCCCCAAGCCCGCAGGTGACAAACGACTCCGCATCCGTGTCGGAGACGGAGTCACTGTCGGGAGCAAGTCAGCTCACCTCAACTAAATCGGACGACACAAGGCAGTCGTCAAGCTCCATTGAGGACGCACCCCCAAACACCGAACGCTCGCAGGGCAAGTCTGTGGGCGTCAAGCACTCCAGAGGTCAGGTGGCCGTCGGGCGAGGTCACCTCACGCCCGCGAGTGAAACTCAGTATCGGAAACCATCGAGCGACCCTCCGAGCACGCAGGAGGACCAACAACCGCTGAGCCCGGTGTCCCGAGTGCTGAAGCAGAACCGAGACCCCAACCTTCGGAACCCACTGAACGACATTTTTGGACCTTTGGGCGAGGACTACGGAATGCAGTTGGACAAACCGGATTTGAAACGGCCACACCAATCGTCGGAGTCAAGCTCCGAGGAAGTGGGAAACCCCCGCAAGCAGGCGGCGACGGGAACGCCGCATACCGAGGGCCCCTCCGGGTCCAAGCCTCCGGACGCGTAAGCGGCGTCGACTGACCCGTCGTTCACCGGCGGGAAGGTATTCCTACCTTTAGTAATTACTTCTCTAGCAACATGGTTAACATAATTACACTAAATGTACAGGGGTTTTGTAAACCCGATAAACAGACAGAGGTTATCCATTTTGCTAGAGAGAACTTCATTGACCTTTTGTTTCTTCAAGAAGTAAATTTTGTGTCACCGGCAGATGTAACAGCGTTTCGTAATCGGTTCAACTTGCCGTGCTATTTTTCGCTAGCGTCCACGCGCAGTTGCGGTGTCGGCGCGGTGATAATGAACGCCGCCCTTTTTTCCACACTCTTTTGCACTGTTGATAGCGTCGGTTGAGCGTTGCAGTTGAAATGTAAAATAGGCAGCCTGCGTTTGCGCTTTGTATGTGTGTACGCGCCGACGCGAAGGAGAGACACGAACGCTTTTTTTCGATCGTTATCGCCCTACTTCATGGACGAGTGCGCGACAGTGCTATGCGGGGATTTCAACTGTGTCACTGATAGCATGCGAGATGTACGGGGCCCGGGCCAAGGCAGAAATGTTAACAACGCTCGCGAGCTCGTCGGCCTAACACGGGACTTCGGGCTCCAAGACGCATGGATTCTTAAGAAAGGCAACACGTTTGTCCCGACCTGGAAAAGGGGTTCATCGGAGACAAGGCTAGATAGATTTTATGTCTGTGAGGCCTTGAGTCCTGTCGTGGCCGACGTGGCGGTGCGCGCCTTTCCGGTAGAGGCGGGTCGAATTTCCGACCACTTTCCTGTGGTTCTATGGCCTTGCCGGATCGTCGGTTGGACGGGGTGCGCATATGGCGCCTCGATCTAGCGGTACTCGCAGATGACGCGGTGAAGGAAACTCTAAGGGCGGGAGTAAAGGAAACACTTTCGGGCGCGAGAGACCCCCCTCAGGAGTGGGATAGTTTAAAAGCACAGTGGCAGCGTTGGGCTAGGGAATGTGGTAGGAACGCGAGACTGAGACTCACGTACGAGCTTAATGAAACCCTGCGGAAGATAAGAATACTGAAAGCAGGCGCCCCCTTGACTCCAACGACGAGAGAGTACTTGGGAATTTTGAGAGCCCGATACGACCGCATCTTCCTGCAAACGACCCAAAAGGTACACATACACCCGTCAGACTCAATTTTTCGAGACACGCCTGACCTCAGCCGTTTCTTGACTTCACGGCGCTCGCCGAACGGCCCTGAGTACGCGATGGCAGTGTGTATGCCGGACGGGTCGGTTTCGGAAGAAAGCATAGATATAGATACGCGCTTTTTGGAGTACTTTTCTAATTTGTTTGCTGAAGGCGACTCACAAATAGATGCGAGCACGGTAGTCAGCGAACTTGAAACCCTATGCGCCGAATTGCCTAAATTACCGGAAGAAGCAAGCGCAAACCTAATGAAAAAAGCGTCTGCCGCGGAAGTTTACTCCATTTTGCGATCTTTGAAGGTAGGTTCAGCCCCGGGCCTGGACGGTCTGCCGACCGAATTTTATAAAGAGCTTTGGCCGGAAATTGGTGCTGGCTTGGTAGCCATGATCAATAGAATTTTAAAAGATGGGAAGCTCCCAGATTCATTAGCGGAGGGTAAACTGATTTTACTACCTAAGGAAGGAAAAGATCGTAGGCAACCGGGATCATGGCGACCAATAACCGTGTTAAACGCGGATTATAAGATTTTCGCCGCTGTACTAGTGAGTAGACTGAAGCAGTGGTGGCCCGAAGTGATTTGTAATCAACAAACGGGCTCGGTGATGGGCAGAAACATTTTTAACGCCCTCACGCTCACTCGGGACCTCTTGGCGTACATGGCCCACACCAAGACGCGAGGGTTTTGCATCTCCTTAGATCAGGAACACGCTTTCGACCGCGTCAGGCACGAATACCTTTTCGGTGTATTGAGCAAGTATGGGCTTCAGCCCGAAGCTGTTGCTTTGTTCCGTAACATCTACGCGAATATGAGAAGTGTCTTGGTGCTTAACGGCGTAGTGAAGGGGACGATACACCTAACTAGAGGCGTTCGCCAGGGGTGCTCTCTGAGCCCCATGCTATTCGTACTGTGTATCGACCCCTTCCTTCGTGCGGTCTTGGCTGACACTCGAATACGCGGCCTTCCCCTCCCGGGCACGGCCACAGTGACAGTATCTGCGTACGCCGATGACGTCACTGTGTTTGTTCGAGACGAAGATAGCATCTCGCAGGTACTCACGCGTTTCGGGGAATATGCTAGGCTCTCAGGCGCGAAGCTAAATATGAATAAAAGTAGTGCCATGGTGCTCGACAACTCGCTCCAATCGAGTCTACCACACGACCTCCAAATAGCTACGAGGCTACGGATTCTCGGTATCACTTTTGAGAAAACAGGAGTTGCACCCGATGTGTGGGAGGAGCTGAGCCGGGAAGTGACTGACTCGACACAGAAGGCTACGAGCTTTAATTTTTCCTTTGCCGAGAAGGCATATTTGATCAAGTGTATTTTTTTGGCGCGGGTCTTTTATGTCTCGAGAATAGAATTTCCCCCGGAAGCAGTGTTGAAGGCCCTCGACCGAGCCGTATTTTCTTTCTTTTGGGACGGGAAGACAGAGCGCCTGCAGCGAGATGCACTCAGGCTTCCTCGGGATCTTGGGGGCTTTGGTCTCCCGTGTATTGTACGACGGCGCAGCTGCTCGCACTTAAAACAGTGCTGGGAATTTTAGATGATGTACGGGCACCTGCAAGACCACTCGTCATGTTTTTTCTAGGCCCGCAGCGCAGAGTGCTGGTCCCCCGAGCACTGGGAAATTTGTGCCCGAGCGCGGAGCATACACCGCCCTATTATAAGGCACTTGTGGCGCTCTCACGGGAGCTCACGGCCATGGACCCGGATCTTGATCCGCGAGAAATTGCCCCTGTGCGTCTATGTGAACAGCTGGTTTCTACCAGGGGCACGTTACGAAGCCCGCCACCCACGTTCCCATGGCCCGAGTTAACGGCGGGTAAGCTACCAAAAGAGGTAGCTGACCTGCAATGGCAAAGGGGCTGGCGAATTTTGCCCACGCTGGAACGATTACAGCGTTGGGGGGTGGTGCAGTCCGCCAGGTGCCCCAACTGCGGAAACACGGAGACCGCGACGCACGCGGTCTCCGCCTGCGTGGTGGCAAGAACATTTTGGCGGCTAATTCATAGAACCATGCCCAGCCTGCGTGTCGCTCACTATTACACGAGAGACCGTTGCCCCCGGGGTAGGTTTGGCCGATTAGTGATCGCCGCTGGCGAGTTTGTGCTCTGGCGTAATCGCTGCAGGGCGGCTGTCCAAAGGCAACGCCTGCGGCTACAGTGGCCGCTGTTATCTCAGTTTCGAGAGACACTTGTGTGCTTCCTTGAGAGAGAGAGAGAGAGAGGTTAATGATAGAGGAAGAGATAAAAAGGTCGCTATTTTCTGCCTCCCGTCGCGGGGGCACGGCTCAGCGCCTTTAGGGATCGGGGAAGGGGAAGTAAAGATGATAGGGAGAAGAGAGGAGGGAAAGAAAAAGTGAATGGCATGGCAAGAGAACGTCTTGTCAGTACAGTCAGTAGTGCAAATGAAAAGAGTTCGTCTATAAGGCGGCGAGGTCCGCGCAAGCACAGAACTCGAGGAAGGCTCGAAGGGCTTTCGTCTTCGAGCGCGCGGGAAAAAGTATGTCTTCCATTGTTTCGGCAGGTAGTCCAAGCAGACGATAGCGGCTTACCAGTGTGCAACGCTCAGTGGCCAGGTCAGGGCAGGAGCAAACAATATGCTGCAGTGTTTCGTCATCACCGCACCTTCGGCACGCTGGCGATGAAGAGCGACCCGCGGAATACATGCGTGCCGCAGGCCAGACGCTGCCAGTACGCAGGCGAAGCAACAACCGCCGCTCGCATCTGTCCAGGCCGGTCTCCGGAAGGGGTGGTGGAGGTTTGCCGCTTGACACCCGAGTGTCAGGGTGGGCCGTTGGTAAGAGCTTCCGCAGACGCTGCCGTGAGTAATCCGACTGAGTTACCGCCTTAGTGACTGGCGTGTCGCAGTGGTGGGCTGCCTTAGCGGCGGCGTCAGCCTCCTCGTTGCCAGCTATTCCAACGTGCGAGGGAAGCCAGTGGAGGGACAGGCGCACACCACTCTCTTTGATGGCGGTCAGTTTTGCGTGCAGCAACGCCACAGTTATGCCTGCTTGGTCTGGTTGGAGCAGCGCTTGTAAGGCTGGTCGGGAGTCGCACAGAATCGCCACAGGCAACTGGGGTAACGTGGCAGCAAGGTGGTCGGCTGCCAAGTGAAGGCCGGCCAATTCAGCTGCAGTGGAGCTGGCGTGAAAGGGAAGTCGGCAGCGGATGGTTGTCCCAGTCGATGGTATGACGCAGGCAGCCGCGGCCGAATGGGGGCTGTCCCGAACGGACCCGTCCGTGAATACCAGGAGCTGCCCCTTAAGTCTTTCATGAAGTTTCGCCACGGCTGCCTGATGGAGCTCGCATGCCGGTGTGCGCCTTTTTCTGAGGTTGTCCAGAGTTAATTGTACGTCCAGAGGCTGTTGATGTGGTGGAGGGGGTTGGATTGGACTGGGGGGATCGGGGACCAGCTCTTCATAGAGAGCGCAGATCTGTGCCATCCGTGACGCTGGTCGGCTCCGCAGTCTCCGAAGGAGGGCGGCGCCCCCGAGGGCCCTGTGAAGGCGATCCACATGATGCAGCGCCTGTCGTAGCATCAAGAGTGACAGAGGCCAGGTCTGGGCCTCCGCCAGGGTTGCAGCTATGGGTGACTGACGGGAAAGTCCCATGAAGCGCCGAATTGCCATGCGATGTTGCCGCTCCAGTTGCTCCTTGCGGTGTGGCGCCAGCTGCACCAAGGGCAGTGCATAAGTTTGCGCTGTCGTTGCAGCCCCTTCGTAGAGTCTTAGAGCCAGCCGAGAGGTGCACCCTTGGCCCCTGCTGAGCAGTTTGCTTACGGCAGTCTCGACCCTGGTGGCCTTGAAGACGGCGAGCTTAACGGCTGGTATCCAGGTAAGGCGGTGGTCGATCCTTAGCCCCAGGTACGTCACTGCATCGCTCCACGGGATAGGTCGGTCACCTAGCACAAGCCTTCGGACGGCCCTCCGCGCAGTGGCTCTGGGGTGAACCAGCAGTGCCTCCGTCTTCGTGGGCGACACGTTCAGTCCGATTGCCTTGAAGAAAGAGGCGACGGCATCCAAGGAGCGCTGCAGGGAACGCCTTATGGCCGTGAAGTTTTGCCTAGGCCCCTTAACCCACAGTGCCACATCGTCTGCGTACAAGGAGCACTGCGTGGGGTAACGCTTGTCTGCGGGCATCGCGGTCGGCAGCCCCGCTAGCACCAGGTTGAACAAAAAGGGGCTCAGGACGGAACCTTGTGGAACGCCTGCTGTCACTGGCCGTGGATCGCTGAGCGCGCGTCGTACTCTAACCCGGAGGGTGCGTTTTGCCAGAAAGGCACTGATAAAGGTACGTAGGCAGCTCACGATGCCGAGTGTGTCCAAAGCACTCTCTATCGCTATGTGAGGTAAGCTGTCAAAAGCGCTCTGTACATCCAGCAGGACGAGGAGGGCCACTTCGCCGTTGCTCTTGGCCTCCTCCAAGGTAGAGACGACGTCCGCGATCGAGTCTGCTGTGCATCGGTGGCGTCGGAAGCCCGTCTGCTGTTCTGGTAGGAAATCCTTTGCCCCCGCAATCCAATTTAGGCGTGCCAGTGCTATGGCTTCCATGAGCTTGCAGGCAGCAGAGGTGAGAGAAACGGGTCTGTAGGACGTAATGGCGGCACAAGGGCGGCGAGGTTTCCGGATCGGCACCACAACAGCGGTCAGCCAGGCTTCAGGTAGGTTGCCGCTCTGCCATATTTCATTAAAAGTCCTCAACAGGTGTCGTCGTGAGGCCATATCCAGGTTGCGCAGCATCTGGTATGTGATGCCGTCGGCACCAGGGGAGCTGCGGCGCTTGGTTCTGGCTAGAGCAACGTTCAGTTCGTGTTCGAAAATAGGATCCTGACACAGAGATGCGATCTGGCTGGCCGTCCAGGCAGGGTGATGACCTTGCGGTGGCTTGGGAGCAGGGGTGGCGATGAGGGCTGAAGGATTGGCTGGTGGGAGTTCTGTGAAGCGATCGGCCAGTCGCTCTGCCAGTTCTTTTTCACTAATGCCCAAGTAGATGGCCACCGCAATGACGGGTTGCCGCACCATTGGTCCAGTGACGAGGGATCGTAGAAGTCGCCATGCTTTTGCGCCACCTCTTGCCTGACTCAGGGAGAGGCAGATGCCTTGCCAGCTTTGCCGCCTGCGACGGTTGGCATGTCGCCGACATACCGCATCCACACGATTGAAGAGTGTACGTTGAGCTGGGTCATGGGATTTTAGGTACCTTCTCTCAGCCCTGCGCCTCGCAGCCCGTAAGTTCAAGTGATGGAGGTCTGGCACAGGATGGTGCTCTGGCACCCTGGTCTGGATAGTTGCCGCCTGCGCTGCCACTGCTACCAGATTCAGGAAATCCTGATCCTCTGGGACGTCTCGAAGCTGCCTTCGAAAAGCCCGCCAATCGATCGTACTACACAACCTCCTCCTTGGGATCTTTCCGCCCACAGGTGAGATGACGATCGGCAGGTGGTCTGAACCCCAGGAGTCAGGCTCCACTGCCCAATCGTACCGGTCCCCTTCACTGGCCAAGGTGACGTCAATGGCGGAGCATGACGGTCGTGCTGTTCTGCGGACGAAAGTGAAGGATCCGGTGTTCAAAACTTGTAGGCCCAGTTGATGGATAACGTCCACCAGATCCCTTCCTCGAGAGGAGCAGGTGCTACTCCCCCACATGGTGTGATGAGCATTCATGTCCCCACATATGAGGTAGTCTCTTCCGAATTTAGCCGTGAGCTGTAACAGCATGGAGGCGTCCCACCGCTGTCCAGGTCGCACATACACAGAGGCCACTGTCGTGTCAACACCGCGAAGCCGCACCGTCACGGCACAACACTCAAGGGCCCCTCCAGTGACATCAGCCACGTTTATGTGCACATGTGGTAGTTCTCGTCGCACGTACACTGCACAACGTGGTCGTCCCTGGGGATGTGCACTCGCTATGCACGGCGCGTCCTGGCACGTGTCTAGAGTACACGACGTGATACTTTGGTAACCGATGTATCCGGGAAGTCGCAAGTCGGTCGCTGCTACGTACACTTCCTGCAAAGCAAGCACATCATACTCGCTCTGCAGGAGATGTGAGGAGAGGTCTGCATGCCGCCGCCGCAACGAGTGAGCGTTCCATTGAAGCACACACGGGCGGCGGCGGCGGTGGTTCTCTGCAGCATGCGGATGAGTGTCAGCCATGGTGGCTGCTATGAGGGTGCGCGCCACCTGCCTGAAGGCAGATGGAGCGCAGCTGGTTTTCAGGAGGCAGCAGGTCCGCAACTGCTCTTAACAGGAGCCTCAGGTTTGCATTTTCCTGGTCCACACGGGGCTGGGAAGGTACCTTCGCGGGTGGACGAGTCGTGGTAGAGTCTGGGTGCTTGAGACCAGCCGAAGGGCCCCGTTGTTGTACGCCTGTCTGGCCTGGATGGGTCGAGCTGACCGTCATCTTGGATGGTGATCCCACTGCGGCAGCATAGCTCTTGCCCATGGTCTGCTTCAGCTGAGGACTATCAGTTACACTAGGGCTTGCCCGCAAGACTGCTTGAGCCTCGCGGTGAGGCAGGTAGGTGGGAGCTGACGCCTTGATGGTGGCCAGGCGCCGCTCTCTTTGCCAGAGCTGACAGTCTGCGGAATCAGCTGAATGTGGCCTGCCGCAGTGCAGGCATCTTAATTTGTTGGTGCAGTTGGCGTCTTTCCCATGGTGGCCACCACATCGCAGGCACCGCTCTGGTCCTCGGCAAGTGACGGCGATATGCCCATAGCGTCCGCACCGCCGGCACTGAAGCGGGCGAGGTCGGGATGGCCTCACTTCGAACACCATGCGAAAAAGGCGGACCCGGGTGGGAGGCACGGGAGAGGCGAACCGCAAGACTAGTGATGTCCCTTGTCGCCTGGCTGCAATCACCGGCACATCAGACGTCACGGCGGCCAGGAGGGCTTCGTCGGTATAGTCGCCATCGACGCCTTGCACCACGCCACTGCTTTGTGAACGGTCAGCAGGGAGGCGGGCAGTCACGGGTATTCCTGCGAGCTCCGATGTTGCTAGTAGGCGATTCATCCATTCTGGTGTAGATGCGTCTGCTGCCACGATGTTCTTTTTCGTGTTTACTCGCACCTCCTTGACTCCGGGCAGCGCAGAGAGAGCTTGCGCAATGGCAAGACGAGAGGTGCGGTGAAAGGAAGCGCTGGCGTTTGCTGGTCGAAAAAGAATAGTGCCCGAGTCTAGCGACGATGAAGCAGAAGCCGGCATGGTGTGTTCAGTGGCGCGTACCCCTGCAGGAGCGGTCTGAGTCGCAGTGGGCGCATTAGAAGTCCCTGGAGCAACGTGGGCAAGCATAGCCGTCGATTCAGTGGCGGGACGAGGACCAGTGTGGGCAGCGGGTCCTTGAGATGTCGAGGCTCGCTGTCGGCGCTTCTTAGACTTGGAGAGGACGGTCTGAAACTCAGACTGGCTGGTTTCGTCAGTTGCGTGAGTGACGGCGTCTTCGTGGGCAACCGCATCATTTGACGTTGGGGTAAGACACGCAACTGTGGCACGTTCAGGCGCTACTGCGTGCATCTTCCGCGAGCCACCCTCACCGTCGCTGCCCGACTCGCTAGGACGCGAGCGCTTTCGCGTTGACGTAGTGTCCATGTCTGCAATATCAGGTTCCTCGTCTAACGGCAGTGGTACGTTCTGCGGATCGGTGACGTTCACGCACAGAATTGACCCGGCATCTTCGAGTTGGGCTGTATGATGCGCCGCTACAGTGGTCGAAGATGCTGTGATGCTAGTGGTAGGGCTGGAGGCCGCCGAGGACGTCAGGCCCCTTGCAGTTGTCTCGACGTCGGCAGCAAGCACCGATAGGCGAAGTGATGTCGGTTTCTCGCTGACGACTCTGCACAGTTTCTGTGCCTGTTCATGATGCAACCGCACCGCTTTGGCACTGGAGATGAGGTTCCACAGCACGCGGGTGCACGCGACGCTCGCTGAGCGTCTGTGTGACGATGTGGGAACCAGGGAACGCGACGGGCGTTCCAATGGCGTAGCCGAGAATGGAGGAGACTGCTCTGCCATGGTAGTCGGGATGACAGCTGCCCCAGCGACGCGCAGGAGCAGAGGACGCTGTCACAGGGCTCAGGTCACCGAAAGCGGTGGCAGGGATCCAAGGGCATAATCTGTAAAGATTACTCTCCTTGACAAGACTCGAACGGGTATGAGAGTCCAGGTACGCGAGGAGCACTGCGCGGAACGCGGTCGCGTCTCTCGCGGGCTGACGCGGTAGCGTCTCTCGCAGAATCGGGAGCACCGGGCAACACGTCTGCTCTCTGTGAACGCTCGAGAGAGAATCGTGCTTCCTTGAGGCGCAACTAGCAGCTCACGGGGAAATAGAATTCTTGAGACATTGGTCTTGCCCTTTTTTGGGAGTGACAGGAGATAAGATCCAGCTCTCTGTTAGATTCCCCGACTGTCAAATTGTTTAAGAGATTACCATGTCGGTGTTGTTTGTCGGTTCATTTTCCTTTGCTGTGTCTGTTTTCTTCCTTCTTCCGTTTTTTTTTCTTCGGCACAAGCTAACATTGTTAAGTCGCATGGAAAACGTGTCTGTTGTACAAGCTTGAGTGTTATAGGAAATAAGCAAGTTCCGTCACGTAGTATGTGTTGAATTGTCATTAGATCCACTTTTGTATGTGCATTGATATTGACCAGTAGTGCTGTAATTGTCTCGTGTTTGAAGTAAATAAAACTTTTCTCAATGTGTCTAACTCTGTTACCAGCCACTAAACTGTTTTAGCGGGACGGCTCAGTGCTCTCCCATAGTTAAGTACGAAGTACTCAAAATCGTTCAACATATTAGATGCGGAAGCATCTTATACTCGCGCCTTGTAGTGTGCCGTCCGCGCCGTCCGCACCGCTTCTCGAACATTCGACAGCTGACGCGCGCGCATGCGCCGTCGCCCACCATCTGTGCCGCGCGCGCTTCTCCTTCGAGAACATTCGACAGCTGACAGCGCATGCGCCGTCGCGCCGTCGCCATCTGTGCCGCGCGCGCGCTTCTCCTTCGAGAACATTCGACAGCTGACAGCGCATGCACCGTCGCGCTGTATATATACTCAAGGTCGGTGCTCGCTCGCTCAGTTGCCGCTCGTCCGTTGGTTCGTCGCAATAAATAAAACACCGCCCTTTCGCATACGTGCCGTACGTGTTCACTCATTTAACACCCCATTTCACAACCACGTTAACCAATTTAGCCATCGACCCAAGTAAGTCGCAATTTAACACCCGTTAACCAATTACATGCTTCCGCATCCTCCTCAGTGTTCCCCCGAGGGAAGCTGCGGGCAATTTTTTTAGCACTCCAGCTGGTATCTCTCGTTCAAGAGTGCGTTTTATCCCAGCTTTCGAAGCAATGATAAGGCCACGGCATAGTAAATGAGAGAGATAGAAAGAGATGATTGATTGATTGATTGATTGATTGATTGATTGATTGACTGATATGTGAGGTTGAACGTCTCAAAACCACCATATGATTATCAGAGACGCCGTAGTGGAGGACTCCGGATATTTAGACCACCTGGGGTTCTTTAACTCGCACCCAAACGGGAGCACCCGGGCCTTCTGTATTTCCGCCTCCATCGGGACTAATACAACGGTCGCTTAAGGTTATAGCGCTGTATTATACAAGGGCTGTGTATCACTACTCAGCCCCGGCTAATGCAACTGTCGACTAAAGTAGGCTATAGGACTGGTTAACACTAAATTTTGCCTAAGGTTTGATGGAACTGGTTGATACAGCTGTTTCCTAAAGCTGGTTAGGATAGTTTATTGCTAACTGTTGTATAACGCTAGCAAACACTGGATTATACAACTGGTTGTGACTGGCTAAAACATCGTGGGTAAAGTGGCCCATAACTAGCTAATACTAACTACAGGCTAATGGTGGACTGGACTGGTTAATACAACTATAGTTATCTGAAGACGGTTAAGACCAGTTTATACTATAGTTGCCGCATTATATCGGCTAGCACTGGCTTACAGAACTGTTACCTAAACGATAGTTATAGCGCGAGAACAGAACGACGAGACAAGAGACAAGAAGGACACGACGAGTTGTCGTTCTGTTCTCGCGCTATAACTATCGTCATGTCATACCAACAAGTCCCAACTGCCACATCTATGTTATCTATGTTTCTATGTTAGCTAAAGTTGGCTAGGACTTGGTAACGCAGTTGTTGCATAAAGTGGTTTAGGAATATATCTATAATGCCAACTGTTGCCTAAACTAGTTGTCTAGTTTTGGGTATATCTACGGCCGGCGTATGGTGTGAGCGTGTAAGGTTTCGCACAAACGAGAGCTGCCTTCGGGTATAATCTTTCTTTTAATCTCTCTCTCTCTCTTTTGCTTCTCGTTGTCATGGATGCCAGCGCTTCCGTTGAGCCCAACATTATACCATCAGCCAGTTTTACCCCGCTTCGACTAATGGACAAATGACCAGAATGCGAACGCGTTCATTAGCGTCTTCATAACGGCGGGCCTTGAGATCTGGCCTCTCGAGGCGTCTCAAGCACCTGACGGGCACTCTCGTTATAGCGTCGCCGACCTTCTTCAAACTTCAGCACGCAGCGGCACAGTCCCGCTTTATTAATGACGTCATCAAAAGTGATGGAAGCATATTGCTGTCTCAACGACGGCGTCAAACGGGGACAGTGTCAGTGCACTTAAGCAGGAAATAATAATAATAATACAGCAAGGATGACGCTCGTCTTGTGGCACAGCTAAGAATAATAGGCTTTGTTGAAAGTATACAGCTTAAAACGGCGAAGTGTCAAGTTTTCTTCGTAGAATGCCCGGATGAACTTTCAAACGGGTAACGTGGTGCGTCACTTTGTAGTCTGTGGGAGTAATCTTCCGAGACTGCAGATTTTCTATTTATTCGGCCTGTGAAACTCTGATGCCGGGAAAAAAAAAAGCTCAGCGAGTAGAAATGAAGCTTTTTGTATATTGCCTTTGCGGAGCCTTCGATGTAACTCGTTATTATTATGAAACAAAAAATATTTCATACAGTGGTGTGGATGGACCTAACGTTTCGACAAGCTGACCTGTTTTGGTCAAGGCATCGACGTTTTTGCAAAGACAGATGCGCTTCTCAAAACATTAACTGCAGTGACACTTTGCATGCAAATATTTTTTTCTCGAGGCTTTTATCGTACCGTCTATGTATTTATTATTATGATGACGTAAATGCCGTGATCATGATCTATAGTGGTGCAGTAATGTTTTCAAGGCGTGTGCGAATAGTGAAATTTAGAACTAAACCGTAGACAAATTGCCTAGCAATCATACCGAATCAAAAATGTATCGATTACAATTCGAAAGATATTCGAACAGTAGGGCAACCATATTTTCAAGACAGGCGTACAATGCTACCGCTTTAATTTTTTTCAGACAAATATCTGCATACTCTAACCAAGTGACAAAAGGCTTACACTTAACCAACAAAACATGTCATCATTTTGTAAACTGAGGTAAGCTCGCATACTGGAGAGACTAGAACATTTTTTATGGACGTGTGAATACAGCAGTTACTTCAGCATTCGACGTGATCCTTTACTAAAGTCGCCTTCAAGTAACACTATGAAACCTTTAAGTTGATATATTATTTTACGACGTAACATCATTATTCTCACAATAAATGTAGTATTTTGAGGGCACATTCTTTCGGTGAGGTAGGAAGAATGTAGAATTTCTTCTTATGGAGATGAAAAAAGCCTAGACAGTCCCGCAAAGCCCCACCCTGCACGCATCTTTGTTATTCGCTGATTAAAAAAATGATTCTCTGACCTTCCAACGTGTTTTTCTTGGGGATTTTCCATCGGTGCTAAATATTCAAAAATTAATTCTAAAAATATAGGGTAGATAAAATACCTGCTATTTCATTCGAGTACAAAATAGAATCAAACGATATTCCATTCTATTTGAGAAAATTTCTAATATTCGCGCGTTCCTGATTAGTTCTTTCACAAGCAACTCTTAAGCTCGCGATAAATAAATCATTCGGCTTGTCTGGAACGTGGTGTGATGTCCCTTTAGGTCAAGTGCTACTACATGCCGCAGGCCGGCACATCGACCCTAACTTTATATCTTCCCGTTTACGCACATATGAAATAAAGCACTATCTGAGGCGGTAACCTTGGGTAAAGTGGTTATGCGATTCATGGTAACGTGCAAA
>WOVY01005767.1:0-55106 GCA_013436015.1 Rhipicephalus annulatus
TTTTGTGCCTCGCCGCCTATCAAAAAGCGCTGTTTCCTTCCCTGACTGAACATTGTTTAGTTTTCTTTCTGCATATGACTTTTAAGACCTACCGTGCTCCTTTGACGATGAAGATGATTATTATATCTGGAGTTTGATGTCCCAATACCACAATATGATTATGACAAACGCCGTAAATGAGCGCTCCGAAAGCTTCGACTACCTGGTGTTCTTTAACGTGCGCTGTGATCGCACAGTGCACGGACCTCGACCACCATTTCACCTCTATCGAACTGTGACTGCCGCCTCTGCGATCGAACCCGTGACCTTTGGGTCAGCAACTGAGCACCGTAACCAGAGTTCCACTGAGGTGGACATACTGCCATTCTGCTTTCCTTGTCCGCGTTAATCTTGATTTGCAATCTGTCCCTAAAGTCAAGGCATGTCAAGGCATTGTCATCAAGGCAATGTCATCAGTAAATGGTACCTTACTAAGATAATCTGTCCCAATTGATATCCTTTAGTGTTCCTAGTTTGACAGCTGAAAACCTTCGGTAAGCACGTGGTGAACACCTTGGAGAGTTTGTGTACCCTGCCTTACTTCTTCTTTATTAGGATTTTGTAACTTTCTCGCCAGCAGCCTGTTCACGTGGCGTCATGAGAAAATGAGCTCTCGATTGGTCTATATATGAGGGATATCAGTTGTGAATTGCCACCATGCTTTTTCGTGTACTCACCCCCGTTCTACTTCCTCTCGCATCACTATCGAGCGCTCTCAACTGATTTCACTTTCTTTGGCACGTTTCGACAGTTCCAGCGCAAATAACAGCGTGTTTCCAAAAGCGTGAACTCTTGATGGACTAAATGGTTAGCCATGAAGTTTACACTTTTTTATGAAGAAATAAGTAGTTAGGAGAAGATATAGCACCTTAGAAGGATTATAATGAAAACTACAAAGACACCCAATCTTTCGTCTTAGGACTCTGCGACATTTTGGAGTCCTTGATATATGCACACGATACTATTACTCTACGCAAAGCTCTACGATGCGAGCACTAGGCTCACTAAGAAAGTTATCTCGAGATAGGCATGCTATCTGCAACCCACCTGGTTTTACGGTGCTGGCCCTGGGACTGCAGGTGGCTCCAATGCGCTGCCAGTGTTGTCACCGCGGGCCGCAGCATCGGTGGCGCGGCTTGCGGCAGCCTGCATCTGGCGAACTTCGTGAAGTTCGTGCAACTTGAGGCGATGGAAGCGCGGCCGTCTCGCCGGGCGTGTGATGCGCCTGCGGCCGCCGAACGCGGTCACATCAGAATCCCAGGAACTGGAACTGCTGCTACTACTGGTGCTGTAATTGCTCGCCCAGCATCTGAAATCGCATCGCTCGATGAGACCTGGTCTCCGGTGCGCATGAACATCGTCCTGCGTGCGAAAGTGAGCTTTAGAAAAAACGACTCGCTCTGGAAGCTGTCAACCGTTTCGTCAAGGTGAATACGCGTTCCACACCGGGGCCGCCATTGCTGAAGATGGTGCGCTGCGTGGCACGTTCGAAAAGCGGCGCGTGACATTTAGTCTTCCTCTTCTTTTCATGTGATCTGATAATCACCGCCTCATTTATTTTCCATAATTTTCTTTATTTTCTTTCCTTTTTTTTTTCCTACATCATTTTTTCTATATCGAGCATTTACGCAGTATATTTTGACAGCATTGTAACGTTGTAGAAGGTTATCTATAGGCCAATCCATCTAAGTCAAAACACCGAAGCCTACACTTTGTAGATTAAATCCTGGAAGTTAAAAAAGCGATGATTCTGGTGATGATTCTGAGTAAGATAACGACCGTAAGGGGGGGGGGGGTGCAGCTCTATAAAGTTTTATGTACTGGATATAAGAGTCACAGATTAGGCGGTGGAGATCTGGCTAACTTGTCGGCTCTGTGCAAGCTGTTCACTTCCATAGATGTTTTTCGCGGCGCGAAAAAATATTCCAGCGCAAGATATTAAGGCGCTGTCTTACTACAACCGCAGATGATTTATTTATTATTTATAAAGTACTGCAGCTCATAAAATATGGCCTAAGCAGAAGTGAGAGGTGGTACAATACTAATGATATTACTAAATAAAAGAGGTACAGTTGTAGAGAAAGAAAAAAGAGAAGGAAAACAACAACAACGACAGAAAAAATAAATCAGAACAGGTGTACCATAATATTAGCGGGTACATAACTCAAATTTCAAAGTAATTTTCCACATATTTTAGTACATTTGCAGACTCAAAAATATGGTGCAGCAGTTCGTTCCAGTCTGTTATTGTGCAAGGGGAGAAAAGAGTACTTGAAGTTGCTAGCGAGCGCAAAGGCAGGTGTGAACTCGTAAGAATTGGATCCCTCTAGTAGGACAGAAAGATAACAGAGTGAGTACGTGCGAGAGAAAGGTCTATGATAGCAGATTCGACATTGCGCACTCTGAGCTAGAATGATGTCCGCATGACCTGGAGTGACAAAAACCATAGATTTCATATTATGATGTATTTGCTGAAAGAATATGTTAATGACGAAAGTTCGAAACATTTTAAACGAAATCACTCACGTGACACAGTTCATTATTAAAGAATGGTGGTATAATTTTACTAGTGGAGATCCATTCGGACTCTCAATGACACCTGAATACATGAACTATCACAAGCCATGGCCAGAATGCAAGTGCTTTAAATAGAACAAGAGCAAAAATTTATTCTGAGGGCAGGAGTGGAAAAAGGTGGAATTCAAAAGAATTTGTTTTGGGGCTCCAAGTCCATGGTTCCACTGATTTTCGCCGCTCACCTAACTTGACTCAGAAAACGTAATTGTCCCTGAGTTGTTTATTTAGGGGTGCGAGAACATAACCAAGATGAGTTCTTCAGTTTTGAGTCAGGCGTTAACTTAGGCACCTGAGCATCGCTATTTTATGAATACATATCCAACATTGTAGGCTCGAAGCATTAAGGGGGCTTAGCTTTTCGACGTCTAATGTTGTCGCGGTGTGTTATATTGCCACGTGGGCCCATCATAAACGGGCATTCGTGCCGAAAATTAAAAAATCTCACTACTCTACCGAACACCGGTTCACTAAGATGAAGAAAGCGACAGTTATCCCACAAATATCCGATGATGTCAGGGGAGATGAAACACTTTCCCTATACATGCAGTGGGAGAGTGAAACCAGTTTGTGTAGAGAAGAGGAGGAGGAAAAAGAGACCTCAGTTATGAGCTGCATACAAGCAGTCTTCAACGACATTAGGGGAGTGGAAACCTCCTTCCCTACATGTCTGGTTTCAGGCATGACACCACAATGTCACATATAAAAGAAATCTTATTCAAAAACGCTGCATAGCTTTAACACCCTCTTCAGGTTCGACGTTAATGGAGGCTGAAACACTCTTCTTAAATGATGCTCGCCACATTTTGCAAACTAAGTTGACGATGGCGACACTGGTGCACCGTCTCTTCAATTGGGACCTGTTTTGTGTAGTTTAGCCTAACGACAGTGTTCCCACATTAGCTCCAAGACAGAATTTTAATGACAAGCAAGTCACGGGTCAGTACTCTCCTGCCAAGCTTATCCAGACTTGCGCAGCGGGAACGCTGCTGAAAATCCGGAAGCGCTTGACGGGATTGTTTGCAGCGTGGGCTGGCGTCCCCGTAAATATGTCCTTGTGGTTACCCGCTCGAGCACAAAAGCGTAGCAAGACGCTACGAAGAAACAGCCTGTGCTTAGGCAAGGCTAGATTTTTTGCTTATGAGCTGCTTGGATGTCGTGCAAGTTGAAACCTGTAAGCAGACAGGCTTACCAGAAGAGCCTTTGAGTAAACGTGATT
This sequence comes from Rhipicephalus annulatus, assembly GCA_013436015.1. Taxonomy (NCBI): domain Eukaryota; kingdom Metazoa; phylum Arthropoda; class Arachnida; order Ixodida; family Ixodidae; genus Rhipicephalus; species Rhipicephalus annulatus. The sequence goes on from WOVY01005767.1 coordinate 3,833, forward strand.
TGGCGACAACTCAGGAGTGTTGGAGCTGTCACAATCACTGCGGTTGTTCTGATTCTCCAGGTGGGTCGTGTCAAATGCATCCTGATGGTACAAGCCTCGGAGTATTTAGACTGCGAGGAGGCATCCGGCGCCACCTTAGTTAACGGCCGCTGAGAAGTCGGGGGGAAACAGAGGAAACACAAAAAATACTGTTCTGCGACGTAAGCACGCCGTGGAAGCTCCATCGTTGTTTGAGAAAGGAACCAGGCTTGAGAACATTGGTGATGTCTTGCTTTAGGAGCCCGCCAGCGTCCATTCATCAGATTCAACCAGTCTACGAAGAAACTAACCCCGTCTGATGGCTGCGGTAGCAATGCTCTCTAGAAACTCTCGTAGTTCACCGTACAAAACGGCTCCCTGGGCCCAAAGCTGAAGCAAGGCCTTCTTTTGGTGAGCCGGATACCGATTAAATTACCGGCCAGTTCCGAACAACGGCCTCCGCTTCTCGTTGCTTCGGAAACAACTTGACCATCAAATGCCCACGTGTTTTTCGACTTGAATCAGACAACGACGCCAATGTCAGACGGGGGCAGGCGAGCGAGCTCAAGAGTGAGATCCTGGGATCTCTCGGCTTGCCATCTAGCCAACTCGCGAGAGATGCGGAGGCCGAGGCTGAGCGTGAGTGCCTCTCGCGTACCGCCTTTTAGTCCCACAGGTTATTTGATAAAGCAAGCAGGCCAGCATTTTCCACTTGCACAACGTCCACAGCCGAAAAGTGGCGTGCCCAGATGAAGTACTTATTCAAGAGTAAGAGCAGCCGACCAGCAGCAATGCCGGGAGTAGCCGTGTCTGTGAAATTTCGCATCGACATCCACACACTCTTTGTGTCACAACGTCGACAATGGCGGGGCCCTTACACTTGTAACGTGAACCGGTCTATCGCCTCGATTTTGGCGATCACCTCATCGTCGACCACGTCGGAAGCGTTGAAGAAACGTTATCATAGCCCGCACGTAACGCCGGTAACGCAGCGTAGCTACTATATCCCATCCGGCTGTCCGACGAACACCCGCATGGTGCCTATCCAGGCGGAAAGGCGGTGCTAGGGCCAAACCTTAGTACTGGCTCTCCGGTACCACCATGAAGAGGAGCCAGTTCAAAGCTAATATGTAACCCCAGATGTACGTTCCAATTACCTGAGAGGTCAAGGAGAACTTCAAGAGATCCCAGTGGGATGGCTTTGGCCATGGCAGATGGTACTCGACCATGAATATTTGAGATCGTACAAGCTGCTCCGTGCAAGCTCCATGCACCGACTTTGCAAAACCGGCTACTTTATTCTCTACGCTCAACCGTCGATGGTACGGAGGAGCCCTGGTGGCTTCCACAAACGTCCACGTCTGGCGTCTTCCACAACGTCCACGACGGACAGCAGTTGCTGTCGGTGCTTCCACCCATCACAGACGAAGTGATAGACATCGTAACACGGGTCTTGAGAGCGATCCAGCGAAGTTCTATAGCACTCATGTAGTTTCGGCATGCCCATTCCTTCACAGTCGAAAAATAGCGGCAGGTCCGCATGCTTCGCGTGTGACAACTGGCTCGAGCCGAAAAACTCCGCTACCACTTGATGCCAATTCACAACGCGGCTCCTAGGCCGAAAAGGAAGGCGAAGGACGCTAAAGAAGGCCAAGCCTGTCAGTATGGTCTTACACTTGGCGTTCATACGCCGGTGTCCTCGCATGACGAGTATGCTGAGCCGCCGTGTCCCTGCGAATGCATATGCAAAATAAACATTAAACGGAACGTCCGCAATAGCAATGAGCCAAGATAAATGTATACCGTTAGTGCGGTGTTGGGGGCTGGCTGGTCCCGACGAAGCAGAAGAAGAAGACAGCCTACGGAGACGAACGCGGCCAGCGGGGACGCCGACCAGCCCAACACGCGGGTTGTCGGCAAAGCGCCGAAGAGAAGGACAACAACCGCACTCCACGGTTACCCAATGCACACTCTTTATTTTACAGTCACCTCGAATCCTTGATTAAGGTTCCTAGATGAAACAAGGTAGCGTCACTCATTTTTCTCGAGCCGTCCTCCTCACTCTCTCCATTACTCCTCTTTTTTCTCTGACATCCGCGTCTGTAATTGGTGCATTACTTGCACGTGATCTTGCAAATGGCTGGTGGTGTTATTTATTATTATGCAAAAGATTCAAAACGAGTACGCATGCGCATTGGCTCCAGCCGGATTCTCGCCATGACCAAAGACAAAATCGTAGCCAGAACATAAACTGAAGAAGAGGAGCGTTTCGGTGTGCGCTAAGTTGACCAAGATTGTTTCGCCATGCTCCTTCAATGCAACATCTGCGTTTTTCAGCAATGCTGCGTTGCCGTAAACAACAGAAAATGGTTTCGCTCTCTTCAACTCACCTCGTGCTTTCCGAGATGAAGCGCACCATGAAGTACAACTATGAACCATTTCACGCGAATGCTTTCGTGCAACTTCGTCAACGTATGTCCACGCGGATCTGCGAAGCGAGTTCACTTGTCGGTTTTTATTGAAACGCCAAGCGCGCGTCTAATGCGTGTCTAGTGCATGCCAGTTGGTACAAATACATGTGGGTATGCACGTATACAGAGCAGCTGTAGGTGGTAATCAACGCACCTTCAGAAACATTTCACTCTTGACCAGTGCCCGCTTGAGCCGAAACGCACTGCTTCGATACACCTCACCAGTAGAACTCTCACTTTTTAGGAAGTTCCCAGCACCGCATCAGAATCACTTGGCATCACAATTGTCCAAATGGGCACATTAAAAAAAACGTCATCGCAGTGCTGCTGGACGAGTGTTCGTACCAGTCTGGTCGTAGTTTTTTTCCTTGCGTGCGCACAAGCCGGTTGTAATCAATCGTCACAACATCACGCCCTGTGGCCACTTACAGGATACAGCAAGAAGCACGTTCACTCTGTCACAGCACGAACAAAACACAATCGGAGAAGTGGATTACTTAGAACTGGACGAAATACCGCGGCCGTGGAACTAAATTGAACTACGCGAGACGCCATGGCTTGTGGTGTAAAGTATAGAACTGCACAGTGTTGCCGGTTGAGTAACGCACATCCCGCTTGCTCTTGTGTTGTGCCGTTTATGTTCATAAAGGTAACTGTTTATTCTACGTCTTATTTTGTTCCATTTTGTTTCATTTACATCTATTCACCCTAGCAACAGAATCCAAACATTCGCTTTTGGATGAAAGTTTTGAACCTTCTAAGGGGTGCTTCAGGCAAATAAGCGAGGAGGAAAAGTGAAAGTGTCGCTACCTTGGAAACTTGTTTCATCTAGGGACCTTATCCTGGATGCCAGAGCGGCGCCCCCCGGCATACTCACATGTCATTCCGAAACAGAAACCGACAACCCAGAACACAACAGTCATACCCTCCTCGAAAGAAGTTCACCTATACACTGTTTATGTATATACATGATCGGTACCAACGTTTTATACAAGGTATGTACGTTAGAAGACATGAAAATTCAGGGCACGGCACACCGAACTCACATATTATGAGTCCTGAAAATGCACTGAAAAAATGTACAAAGGAAGTCCTGAAAATTCACTGAAAAATAAAATCTACACAACTCAGTACAATATTGATTTGGATGCATTGGACCTTTTCCCAGAACAATAATGTTCACAAACAGTAATGAACAAAAGTTCTACATCACGTAGTCTCCGAACCGACACGGCTTCTGACGCTTCCGCTTAGGGCGGGCCATTTTGGTTGTAGAATAAGGTGTCTCTGCACCTTGGTAACTTGTGCTCTGATGTGACACATCAAGAGCAGTAGAAGATTATGAAGGCTCTGAACGAGCTTTAAAATTCGCGGTCTCATCAGAGCTCGCAGCATGAGCTTCGAAAGAACATTGTGAACCGGAGTGTGGTTCAACGGTCTCAGCCGTATTTGAAGGTTCGAAGTGAACCGTATGACTTGGTGTACTTGAAACAGCGACACCGACTGGTAACTCCTCCCCCCTTGAAGAAGAAATGCCTGTACATGGAGGCCACATGTAATAGTTTATGCATAGTTGAAAGGCGTTTACGGAACGTGATAGGGAAGACTTTTAGGCGTTGAAGGCATATCCGTATGAAAAATAACAAGGCGCGAAGCATTCCAGATGTTACCATTACTTAAGCGAAAAGAAGTGGGGCTAACCTGGCCCAAGACTTTGTAAGGACCCCGATACTTGGGGCGCTTGCCTGGCACACGAACTTTGACTAGATCACTAGTGCGAACTTTGGACTGCTTTGCACCTTGACGGGTGTCGACATACTTTTTCATTGCTTGATGATGAGAAAAAAACCCTGGTGCAGATTTATCAGGAGAAGACACTGCTATGTTACGAGGCAAAGAGACTATGTCGAGAGCCACTCGCGGTTGCCTACCGTAGAGAAGTTGAGCAGGAGACACTCCAGTGGTGCCTTGTGGTGTGAACCTGTACGAAGCTAAACATTCAGTCAAGACTTGCTTGAGGGGACGGTGCTGTGATTGGCTGATCTAGATATGTTCCTTCAGAACGCGATTAAAGCGCTCGATTTGTCCATTTGATTGGGGATAGAAAACTGATGACCTCAAGTACTGGATTCCTCGTTGAGAAAGAAAAGCCTTGAAATGTTGGGACTGAAACTGTGGACCATTGTCCGTAACTATGGTATAAGGAAAACCTTCCCGGCTGAAAATTGAAGACAGAAACTCAATGATGACCTCAGAAGTAACCGTATGTGTGAAACAAAGCTCTGGTCATTTGCAATGGTAGTCGATGAGAAGAAAAATGTACCGGGCATTCTGCGGAACATTATGCTAAAGACCGATGATGTCCCGCGGAGTTTCTGCCAAGGCCGATCAGGCCACTGGACTGGCTGCTACGGAGAAAATGCAGGTTTGACAGACTTGTCAGCTGCCTGACATATATGGCAGTTGTAAAGTGCATGCTCGACCTGCCTGTCTAAGGCTGGCCACCAGTACCTGTCTCGGAGATTTTGTTTGGTGCGGACAATGCCTGGATGGGCCTCATGGGCAAGCTGTTAGCTTGTTACGAAAAGAAGCAGGGGGAATCACGCGTTCATCGCGGAAGAGCAAGTCCTCGACACAAGAGAGTTCCTGTCGAACAGCGAAGTAAGGCAAGAATGAAGAAGCAAGAGCACATTTTGAAGACCATTGTTCACGTAATTATTTGAGAACTTGCGACAAAGTGGAATCTGCAGCTGTAGCTGCCTGAAGCTCAGCTTTAGTAATGCAGGAAGTAACTAATGAAACAACTTCCTCATCCCGCTCTTCAGTACCCGGTATCTGAAGAGGAAGGCGCAACAGTGCATCAGCAACCACGTTATCAGAACCTTTACAATATTGAACACTGAAATTATAATAGATGAGTTTGGCACACCAAAGGGAAATGTGAATGAGGCGGCAGCCTTCGGATCCTGCAGAAAGAAGAGCAACTAGTGCTTGGTCAACTGTACGTAATGTGAAGTGCCGGCCCCACAAGTAAACATGCCATTTCTAACAGGCAAAAAGACACGCGAGAACTTCACGCTCTGCTACTGAATATCTGCGTTCAGCAGGGGTCAATGTACGAGATGCAAAAGCGATAGTGATCAGCTGATCACCTCTGAGTTGTTAAAACACTGCTCCCAGTCCAACATCGGACGCATCCGTCGTGATGACGATGGGAAGCTTCTCATTGAAAATACTAAATGCTGGCTTTGAGGCCAGTATTGACTTAACACGAATGAAGCTTTGCTCAGCTTCAGTTGCCCAGTTAAAAGGCTGTGCTTGTCGAAGTAGAGTACGCAGTGGTTCAACAACATCAGCACAGTGAGGGACAAACTTGGCATAATAACCAACAAGACCTAAAAAAGATTGCAAGGTTTTGGCATCAGTAGGCCGTGGGGCATTGACGATGGTCTGAACTTTAGACTCAACAGGTGTCAAGCCGCGGGAACTCACATTATATCCTAGAAATCGTAACTCATTCACAGAAAAAATGCACTTGTTATTAAGTTTCATACTACATTCACTGATGCAGCTGAGAACAGTGTGCAATTAAGTTAGCATCGTGCTCTTCGCGAGTACGTCCCCACACCAAAATGTCATCCAAGTAACAAAGGGCGCCATTACAACCCTTAAGAATAATTGACATCATTTTCTGAAACACGGCAGGGGCAGATGCAAGCCTGAAACACGCGCGGCGAAACCGAAACAAGCCTTCGTGCGATACAAATGTGGTTAAATCTCTACTGCACTCAGAAAGTTCAACTTTGTGATAAGCGGACGCGAGGTCCAGCTTGGAGAAACATACCGCTCCGGAGAGATGATGAAGCAGTTCTTCAATGTGAGGAAGTGGAAAACCATATACGACGATCGCCTTGTCCGGTTCTCGTAAATCAACGCATAGTCGAAGGGATCCATCTTTTTTCTTGACGACGACCAGTGGAGAAACCCAGTCGGAAGCAGAGACAGGCTCGATGATTCCGCTGGCTTGAAGGCAAGACAGTTCCGCAGAGACTTGGTCACGGAGAAGAAGAGGAATGCGGCGCAGCTTGGCACGCACAGGGCACACACCCGGTCGACGCATCACTTTATGCACAAAACCGCGCACACAACCCAGTTCAAGGGGGAACAGGTGGTGGAATTCAGAAGGCGCGTTGGCCGGAAGATCATCTTGGACGTCGACTGTGGCACACGTCATAGATGCACCGACGATGTTGATGGACAAAGCCCTGAGGGCATCACGTCCCAAAAGCGTGCTGCCATTGGCAGTTACATAAAAAGTAATGGAAGCAGTGCGACTGCGATAGGAGACCTGAGCTGTAAAATGACCTAAATTATCAATCGTTTCCTTGGAATATGTTTGTAGAACGACGTGTGAAGGCAAAAGCCGAATGTTGGAAAAATGACTATGAAAGTCAGCGGCACTGATTAAAGAGACTCAGGCACCAGTGTCCACGAGAAATGACAAGGGCACATGGCCCACTGAAGCTACGATGCTGGGCTCGGACGTAGTGTGGAGGCCATCAACATTTACAACAGTGACCGTATTGGTGTGTGCAGTACTCGAAGGAGTGGACGAAAAAACTGATTCAGGAAGATTTGCTGGACGGTAGTTGCATACGGACTGAAAATGTCCGATTTTTCCGCACGCAAGACAAGTGCGGTTTCTCGCGGGACACTGCGCCAAATTGGCTAAATGCTGAGCCGATCTGCAACGAAAGCAATGCGCGGTTGCACTAGGAGAAGAAAATTGCGAACGCGAGTTAGGAGCTCGGTGCTGTTCCTGAAAACCAGAATTTGGCGGAATTGGGTCGCCATATTGCCGGCTTCCTCGCCCCCGCGACGCAGAGAGGCCGCCGTGTTGGCCGCCACGGAAGGACTGTGCAGGCAGGCGTCCATGTTGGCCGCTGCGCCGAGACGAAGATGAAGAGCCGCCATGTTGACGCATCCTGTGAAACAAAGAGCCGCCGCCTTGGCCCCCCGCAGCAGAAAGTTGCTGCACTGAATGCGGAGCAAATTGCTCCAACTAGGAGCGAATAAGCTCGTCCTCTCGCGCAATCGAAAGGGCTTCGGATAATGAAATCGAGGAGTTTTTTTTTGAAGCATGTGGCAGCAGACGTTTTGCGAGGCTACTCCGATGAAAAGCTGATGGCGGATCATATCGTCTTCGAGCGCGCCGAAGCCGCACGACGCGGCGAGCGTTCGAAGAGAAGTAATGAATTCGGCGACTGGCTCGCCAGGCAATAGTTGCCTTCCTTGGAATTTTACGCGTGCGAGATAATCGCACGAGACATCTTTAAAATGCTCATCAAAAAAAATTGCCCGCAGCTTCCCTCGGGGGAACACTGAGGAGCATGCGGAGCATATAATTGGTTAACGGGGTGTTAAAGTGCGACTTACTTGGGTCGATGGCTAAATTGGTTAACGTGGTTGTGAAATGGGGTGTTAAATTGCGACTTACTTGGGTCGATGGCTAAATTGGTTAACGTGGTTGTAGGAGGGGGTGTTAAATGAGTGAACACGTACACACGTATGCGAAAGTGCGGCGCTGGTCGAAGGGACGCCGATCATTGTGTTTGTGGATTCATTGGAATTCATTTCACCGTGACCTTGGACGTTGACGCGCCGTACAAACCAACCGACGAGCGGCAACTGAGCGAGCGAGCGCCGACCTTGAGTATATATACAGCGCGACGACGCATGCACTGTCAGCTGTTGAATGTTCTCGAAGCGCGACGGCGCATGCGCGTCCACTGGAAAATCAGGAGAATTGTAGAATGTTCTCGAAGGGGAGAAGCGCGTGCGGCACAGATGGTGGGTGACGGTGCATGCGCGCGTCAGCTGTCGAATGTTCGAGAAGGGGGAGAAGCGCAACGGCGCATGCGCGCGCGTCAGCTGCCGATGTTCTCGAAGCGCGACGACGCATGCGCGCGCGTCAGCTGCCGATGTTCTCGAAGCGTGACGGCGCATGCGCGCTACATTATACAGCTAGCGAATGTTCGTGAAGAGGAGAAGCGCACGCGGTGTGTAGAAGAGGAAGGGTGCACAGATGGTGGAGGAGTGAAGTGCGCGCGGTGTGTAGAGGAGGAAGGGATGCACAGATGGTGGAAGAAGGAGGAGGACTTTTTGAGCCACTTCAATCTTGACGTCAGCGTTCGCGATCGTCGTCTCAAGGATAACGTCACTTCGCTCACCGTTATCGGACTGAAGTCTGACCTGTCCTCGTGCGGCATTTGCACTTTCCACCTAGAGTCAAACTATCAAAAGATTCTGGCTGAATTCCCTGAAATTACCAGACCTCGGAACACCGAACTGCTAATCAAACACAAGGTGACGCATCACATTGTCACCACCGGACCGCCCGTCACCGCTAGACCTAGGAGACTCGCTGGACAAAGATACGAAGTCGCCCGCCGTGACTTCGACCACATGCTCACACTCGGCATTATTCGACCTTCTTCCAGCAACTGGTCTTCCGCGCAGCACATGGTGCCAAATGAAGAGTATGGTGACTGGCAGCCTTGTGGTGATTATCGGGCACTGAATGCTGTGACAACGGCAGACCAATATCCTCTCCCCCACATCCATGATTTCAGCGCTCGCCTCGTAAGAACGACCATCTTCACTAAGCTGGATCTGATGGCCGCTTATTACCAGGTTCCAGTAAAACCAAGCGACATCCCAAAGACGGCCTTGACAACGCCTTTCGGCCTCATTGAATTTGTTCGTATGCCGTACGGACTGAAGAAGGCCGCACAAACTTCCCAGCGTTTTATGAATGAGATCACTCGCGGACTGCTGTTTGTTTTTGTCCACTTAGACGACATTTTGGTCGCCAGCAAAACGCTGGAGGAGCATGAAAATCACCTGCGCCTCCTCTTCAAGCGTCTTGACGAGCACGGTCTGGTTTTGAAGCCCCAAAAGTGCATCTTTGGTGTTGAAGCATTAGATTTCCTAGGTCATCGAATCAGCCGGCAAGACATCTTGCCGCTCGAATCACGGGTGCAAGCAGTCGGGGAATTCCCCACGCCTACCTCTTTCCGCAAGTTGCGCGAGCTTCTCGGTCTTAATCAACTTATATAGGCGCATCATCTCATCCTGTGCACACATTCTACAGCCGCTAACTGACTTGCTGCGCCGGGACGGCAAGAAAACGCCTGAGTTTCACTGGTCAGCGGAGCACGAAAAAGCCTTCCAGGACGCGAAAACTCAGCTTCCCTCCGCAACACTTCTGATGCACCCACTTTCCAACGCGCCAACGTGGCTCATGGTTGAAGCTTCAACGACGGCAGTGGGAGCAGTGTTGCAACAATGTGACGGCAAGGACTGAAAACCGATAGGTTTCTTTTCTAAACGTCTGAAACAGGTGGAAGTGCGCTACAGCACCTTTGGAAGAGAGATTCTGGCCATTTATTCTTCCGTAAAGCATTTCCGTTTCTTCCTAAAAGGCCGCATTTTCCCCATTTTAACAGACCTTAAGCCACTGACGTATGCGTTCAAGAACAACAGTTTCTCATATTCGGAAAGAGAACTGCGCCAACTTTCTTTCATTTCCGAATTTTCCACCGACATCCGCCACATAGCGGGGAGCAAAAACCAAGCAGCCGATGCACTCTTGTATCGACACCGTTTCAGCGTCTGTCCACTTTGAGACATTAGCCGCCGCCCAGCGGGAACACCCAGAGCTAACCAAGATGAGGCAGAATCACTGGTGCTCTAAGAGATCCCGCTACCATACACAACGACTATGGTCACATGCGACACATCGCATAAATCTCCAAGACCCTTCGTCCCCGTCCACTTTCGGCGTGCAGTGTTTGACAGCCTTGACGACCTCAGCCAACCAGGAATCCACGCGACGCAGAGGCTCGTCACTGACCACTTTGTGTGGCCCGGAATTAACGCCGACGTTTGACGCTGGGCGAAGACGTGCCGAACATGTCAGACAGTCAAGGTGACTCGTCACACGCGCACAGCACTCCAAGCATTTCGACCACCAGAGTGTCGTTTCGACCACGTGCACTTGGATTTGGTGGGACCTCTTCCTCCTTCTCAGGGTGACAGTTACCTGCTCACTTGTGTCGACCGATACTCACGGTGGCCCGAGGCGACGCCGATTCTGGACATCGCAGCCGGGACCATCGCAAGGGCGTTTGTGGCCACATGGGTTTCACGCTATGGCTGCTCACTGCGCATAACGACCGATCGTGGACGACAATTCCAGAGCAACCTATTCTCTGCGCTGGCAAGGCTTCTGAGAACACGGCTCCAGTACACCACGGCTTACCATCCAGCGAGCAATGTAATGATGGAGCGGCTACACCGTCAACTGAAGGCATCTTTAACGGCCAAATTGGATAGAGAGCACTGGGCGGAGAAGCTCCCTCTCGTTCTTCTGGGCCTGCGTACGGCGATAAAAGAAGACCTCGGATTCTGTGCAGCAGAAATGCTGTACGGCTCTACAATCCGACTACCGGGAAAATTTTTCGGTAGGATACCAAGCGCTACGCCGACGCCTTCAGAACATATGGAAAGGCTACCTTCCTGGTTGAAGCACCTGCAACCCAGTGCGCCACGCGTCAGCCACAACCAAAGAGTGTTTTCTTTCTCAGACATGAATCAGGCACCCCATGTGTTCGTGCGACGTGACACAGTGAAAGCGCCGTTGACTCCAGCGTACGACGGGCCCTTCCGTGTGCTTTCGCGGTCGCACAAAACTGTGACCATTCGTGTTCGTGACAGAGGGGACGTCGCTTCTCTCGATCACGTGAAACCGGCTCATCTCATGCACTACTCGCACATTTGCTCGTTTTTTTCCCAGGCTCCGCGGTCTAGGGGGGGACCCCTTGCATCGGGCTATGACGCCGGTGATCGCAATAATTTTATTTGTGTGCGCATACCAATTCGTATGCCGAGGCGCACGGCGCAGACGCGGCCAACATGCCTCACGTTATCTCCGAAGGGCCGTGAAAGAGACGCAGCCACGCCCCTTTTGGTTGTTGCATTCGAAGCCTCTTTTTCTTGGAAAATAAACTAGTCTTGTTCCAAACTTCAAGGAGTGTAGATGCCTTCTTTTCGCGCCTCCGTGGGGTGAGTACGCTGCAGATATGTGGGGTTTACCATCCCAAAACCACCATATAATTATGAGAGACGCCGTAGTGGTGGGCTCCGGAAATTTCAAGCCCTTCGGGTTCTTTACCGTGCACCCAAATCTGAGCACACGGGCCTACAACATTTTCGCCTCCATCGAAAATTCAGCCGCCGCAGCCGGAATTCGAGTCCGTGACCTGCGGGTCAGCAGCCGAGTACCTTAGCCACTAGACCACCATGGCGGGGCCTTTTTTAATGGTTGCGGCTGTGTTTTCGTGGTGTGTTTCAGTTTGCTGCTATGTGTTTTCTGACGCATTCCTTACAATTTGTTTGCAGCAAAGTCTAGCGGCTACATGAAAAGGCTCACTGCTCGCGTGGTCAATGAGCGCCGCGCAAAATATTCGTCGGGGCGTTCCGATCAGTGTGGCCCCCTGCTCCGTGTTACCTCTGAGAGTGGTCGCGCCTATAAAAACAGAAAATGCATAAGCTGCATGAGAAGATTCTCAGAGAACGTAATTGGGCCAGTTGGTTCTGCATGCAACGATGTGAATGCGCTTTGAAGACACAGACCGGGAATTGCCAGCGCACATCTGTCTTTTTCCTGTCTGCGCCTTCAAAGTGCACCAATATCATCAACATGCAGAAGACTCTCTTGATTCATTGTGAAGTTGTTCAATTAAGCTTATCAACTAGAACCGGAAACCTTCCTGCTGTTGAACCCCGAATATATTTGTGTTTTTGTCTAAGCATACAACATCAGGATAAAACACTTATTTCTGCGCCTCTGTCACACCAGGCACTTTTAAAAGAGATCAGCGGCAATCGGAATTGCTCGCCATCCCAAGTGTTAATATGACTGAGAATTTATAAACTGTACTGATTTGATGACGCCAAGTGCGGCTGCAGGGTCACGCGTACTATTATGGTTTACCCACGAGTAAGCTATTCATGAATGAAACTTTCAAGTTGAACGTTCGTATACCTAAAATTACAGTCCATGTTCACACCCAAAAGTTACAATAGCTAGAATGCGGCGATGTTTTTTATCGGCAGAAAGACAGGCGATGAGTCATTTGGTCGCACAGATGAGAGCCCACTCACCGGCGTCGCTTTCAAAAAAAAGTCAAATGCAACGACAACGAAATGTGCTAACCACGACGTACAGTGAGTGGCGATTTATGTTAAGCGCGGGTACTTTGGGTGCTGTGTTGTTTTGATCTGTGTACATAATCGATATTGCTCAAACTAGAAAATACACAAATTTGCGATGGATTCTCAGTGTGAGCTTTCATGTTTTTCTGCCCATTTCAGGCGTCAGTACACTTTTGTGCCACAGGTGGAACACGACAGTGACTGCATGATGTGTTTCCACTAACCGGGTGCCTCCGACTTGTCTAACGTCTGAGTATCGCCTCTGTCTCATCAGTTTGGGCTGAGCTTTACATTGCCTTTGATGAAGTGCAGAACAAACCTACGCGCTCTTAGTGGGAATCCAGTTTTCTCGCGTGATCACTACAATGCAGGTGCTCTTTTTATCATCATTGTTCGGAAAACAGAACGGTTTGACTAGCATATAAAATAATTTAGGCATGTGGACTGCATCCTCGCTTTACACAGCTGTGCTCGAGTTGCCGGCGCCTCATCGGCATAACTTTACCCGCATAAAGCATCGGAACACAAGCAGTCGCGGCCAGAAACAAACGCTAAAATCACGCAAAAACAAGTGCAAGCGGAAGTTTCTTGAGGTAGTTTCTCGGCGAACGCACAATGTTGCTAAAGGCCAGCAGGCTGTGGTGAAACCGTCTATAAACAACGTATTAAGAAGATATGGAGTGGTGATTGGTATAAATAACAGAAATTACTGATAATGTTTCCGTTTATTGCAGCCATTTTGGTCAAACAGCAAAGAAAACGTGACAGACAAAGACGAGAAAAAAAAATTGCCCGCAGCTTCCCTCGGGGGAACACTGAGGAGGATGCGGAGCATATAATTGGTTAACGGGGTGTTAAAGTGCGACTTACTTGGGTCGATGGCTAAATTGGTTAACGTGGTTGTGAAATGGGGTGTTAAATTGCGACTTACTTGGGTCGATGGCTAAATTGGTTAATGTGGTTGTAGGAGGGGGTGTTAAATGAGTGAACACGTACACACGTATGCGAAAGGGCGGCGCTGGTCGAAGAGACGTCGATCATTCTGTTTGTGGATTCGTTGGCATTCATTTCACGGCGACTTCGGACGTCGACGCGCCGTACAAACCAACGGACGAGCGGCAACTGAGCGAGCGAGCGCCGACCTTGAGTATATATACAGCGCGACGGCGCATGCGCTGTCAGCTGTCGAATGTTCTCGAAGGAGAAGCGCGCGCGCGCCACAGATGGCGACGGCGCGACGGCGCATGCGCTGTCAGCTGTCGAATGTTCTCGAAGGAGAAGCGCGCGCGGCACAGATGGTGGGCGACGGCGCGACGGCGCATGCGCGCGCGTCAGCTGTCGAATGTTCGAGAAGCGGTGCGGACGGCGCGGACGGCGCACTACAAGGCGCGAGTATAAGATGCTTCCGCATCTAAAAATTGCCAGATCCCACGTACAGTCGAGTGCATAATTTTGGAAACCAGGGGAGTGCGTGCCGAGGCGCGTCGCTGCGCCTTCTGTCGGCTGCACGGCTCTGTCCGGGATTGCGTACTGCGCACGCTCGTCCCATATCGCCTGGCAGCCTGCCCTTTCACTCGTTTCAACGGCGCGCATCTCGAAACTATGCGGACGGTGCAAGGTGTCACTTCTGTAGTCGCTGTGAAGACAATGAAAAAAGCCGACCGCTAATGTGACGACAGCACATCATTTGCGGGTTTCGGCGTGCTGCACATAGTGGACGTTACTCCTAGGCGATCCGTGGCGTGATCACACTTTGAATGTCGAGTTAGGCAATCAATAAACTCAGCCAGCAGTGTTGCCTTTTGCGCACTCATTCGCCAAACTAACGCGCGTAGTGATACTCGGTCCATATACCATGTGTCTATGAACATGCATGAAACCACCAAACGTCCAACATCTGCAGAAAAGAACCGAGGAAGAAAGATGAAAACAAACTCAGTTTATTAAAGATGAATCAGATATAAAGATAAATGTTTCGCCTTTCGGCATGGTTTCAGCTCTGTATAATGGCTTTAACTTGCTTAGTATCTTGTGATTATTGCATACATTGTGTATTAATAACATAATTACCGTTTAACTTCTGTACTGCTCAATGGTTATATGAACCTCATGTCCTGTTATTATGCTTACATGTTTTTACGTCTACATTCTTTTTTTGTTTGTATGAAAAATTACTGTATTGCCCAACTGCCACGCTCTCCAAGGAGAGCAGCAGTATTGTAAATAAATAAATAAAAATAAATTCTTTAATAAGGCTGCTGCGGTGGTGCAGTGTTATCGATTCTTGGCTACTGACCCGAAAGACGCATCTTCAAGTTTAATCGCGCATGCCGTATTTCGATGGAGGAGAGATACTTGAAACTAGTATACTGAGTGGACGTTAAACAACCCCGAATGAACAAACCTTCCCAACACGTTACTTTGGTGGAGCTCTATGTCATATCTATATATTAAAATTTATTTCTCTCTATATATCGTGGTTCTGTCACGTTGAGAGCACGCACCTATTATTGGTAGGAGTCGAGCCTCGACCCAAGAGTTCCTAGGATTCGAATTTCAGATATTCATGTGTTCTCTTCTACTACTCGAACCATAAATCCCGATTGAAATCAACCCAATAATTGGATGCATTATAGTAGATTAAGACAAGTAAGCGTGAAATAATGCAGATTGAGACGTGCAGGAGATGTCAGAGGCTTTCACTTTCGAGTCTTTTCATACTTGGGGATATCTGGGAATGTTTTTTTCTGGAAACCAGAGAAAATCACGAAGGTTGAAGGGGGGGGGGGGGTCACCGCTTTCAGTATTTCAATAGAACTCTACCCATGACATATGCACGGAACATTCTCGAACGCGATGTAGTCGGATATTAAGACTGCCTCCATTACCATCCGTCGCTCGAGCATCAGCGTGTATTCTGGAATTCTGGTCACGTTGTTTTATAAAATACTGCAGTGATTTACAAGCGAGCACATTTCAGTTCGAAGTGCTCAATTGTTGGAGGCCCCACAAGGTAACAAAAGTTAATTCCTTCAGCTGTTCGACCAAATACCTCGCAAGGCGGAACACCGCTCCTTTTATACACATTACTCACTGCGTAGAAATGCGATTTTTTATTTTAAATCTCTCGGAAAACTTTGGCACTCAGAAGGTTCACACATGCTTCCAACGCAGGCGCAGTACCATTTTGCCATTTTTGTCAATTTTTCGCCTTGTTTCGTGATCTTTCGGCCTTGGTGACGATAAGAAATTATCTCGTACAGCAAATGTTGAATGGCAGCATATCACGGCACATCCCAGCTATTAGACAGCTATTGAACAGTGCCATTCTCGAGAGAGTATAAGATCGGGGGTTTCAAGACCCCCACATTCGTCCTCAAAAATTTCGCCACGAGTACCAACTGATGGAAGGAGACGCATCGTAGAGTTAAGTATCCAAGGCTTTTCTCAGCGGGTCATCTGCCGTCTCCTTCAAAGGTCAAGAAATTCGGGGAGTCGTGCCATCCAAGCGTACCTACAAATAGGGGGGATCAGTGACAGAGACTGTGCTAGAAGGTCAAGATGCACGGATGACGAAGCGGACAGGCTAATTATCGCCGCCGTAGTAGCTGATCCCCATATAACAGCGAAAGGCTTAAAAGATGCATTGCATCTCAACGCGTCCGTCTGGACTATTCGTAGAAGGTTGGCAGAAGCAGGGCCTGCCAACTGCGTCGCAGCCCAGAAGCCCCACATCACGGACAGGCAAAGATCTATGCGACTGCAGTTTGCGTGTTCTGTGCAGACATGGGGATCAGAAGAGTGGGGAGAAGTCGTGTTCAGCGATGAATGAACGTTTCCAAGTCGCTGGGATCAGGAACGGCGAGTATGGCGTACAATGAACTCGAGGTGACATTTGCGATTTTTATTCTACATTAATGTCATTCTTGTACTATTTACCATTGAATGTGTAGAAAGAGTAGTGCACAGGGTAAGTAACCGCAGCTCATAAAATTAATGGCTGGTCACCCACTACAGTGCGCCTTAATTACGTTGTGGTTAAGGCTAGTAAAGCGCAGCACTTTATGGTCTTCGAACTTGCTGTAGAACGTTGTTTAGCTTTGATTCTCTTTAAGCTGTGTTACTTCTTATCGTGAGCAGCTCGCCAAGCTTAAGCACCTTAGCCAATGTTTGTATATTGTACCTCATTACCTTAGAAAAATACAGTTGAGTTTCCGAGGCCTTCTGGAACGAACTGAGGGTGCCTTACCAACATGTCAAATGTTTCGCACCATCTTGGCAATCTCGCATAGTTAAAATTTCATTATATGGATATTCAAGTAGGACTAAATTGTTCGGGGATAAAGTAACTATGTGTCATTGTCATTCTCATAAATCCGTGTAACCATTTCAGCATTTCCTTCATCGCCAGGTATTCACCACAGTGCACGCAGCCGGTCTTTGCCAGTGGCCGATGCTCTGTGAGTTTTCGGGCGGCCATGACCAGGGAAGGACTTGGACCACTGGTTCTTATCAACGAGAACCTTTCAGCCTCCACGTACTCCCTTATAATCGAGAGAAAATTGCTTTCTTATGTCTTGAATGGGCCGTTCAAAGATGGTTGTTTCGTGTACCAGCATGACAGGAGCCCGATTCACACTGCTCGCAGTGTGAAATCTTTGCTTGAGGGCCTTGCTGTTCGCACATTGGAATGGCCAGCTGTAGGAGTAAACCTGAACCCCATTGAAAACGTCTGGGGTCTCGTGAAACGCTGACCTGAGGCGCGTAATTTCGGAAGTTCAACGAAGGAGACCTTATTCGCGGTCATACAGGAGGAGTCGGAAGCACTTTGTTCACGCCCCTAGATCGTAGCCACGCTTTACAATTCGATGCCATCTCGTGTGGCGAAAGTGATTGCCGCTGATGGGCGTTTGAATAAATACTGAAAGTAGTGATCTTTCCTGTATAGCAGTTATAGCTATCGTTTTCTTTTTTGTCTTATAAGAATAAACTGTTCATTTATTGCGTTTCCTGGCTATTCATTCTGGATGCGCGATATTTAGTGGTTTACTGCATACCACTGCACTTGCGATATTCGCACCAAGAAATGGAGCTGGCATAACGTCTCCGAGACAGCACAAAATTCATCACTGCAAGATGAAGATATCACGCAACTCCGTTTGAGAAAAGCTGAGAAACTACATGATTTCCGCGCTGCATCAAGGAAGAAAGCGTATCGCACGGCGCGCTCGAGCCATGCTAATACATTAAAGGCATTTTCACCGCAATATTATCACTCGGGAGTACCGGTACTTGCACAGCGACTGCAGAAATGACACCTTGCGCTGTCCGCGTCGTTTCGAGATGCGCGCCGTAGAAATGAGCGAGAGGGCATTAGCTGCCAGGTGATATGGGACGAGCGTGCGCAGTATGCGCTCCCGGACAGAGCCGTGCAGCCGCCAGAAGGCATAGCTACGCGCCTCGGCACGCGCTCCCGTGGTCTCTAAAATTATGCACTCGACTGTGAAGTAACCGATGATATGCAAAGCACAAATGAGGAATGTTGATTTGCCACTTTAAAATCAGCACAACCTTACGCTGTGGAAGTAAATGATGCAGCACATGCCTTCCATGTCATCATTATTAGGTTTGAATGAGTCGTTTACCTTCGTCATCAGTTCACGTCACGTGACACTAAATTTAGTATGTGTAGAGCTAGCGAAACGGCTGCGAGCACGCTATGAGCGTGGAATGTTGTCATGTTCTTACATGGCAAGCGTGTCAGAACTATTATGTTTGCACCAGTCATAAGATTCGTCATCCATTTACGTCACGTAACACCGAAATCGGTGTATGTGGAACTTTAAAAACGGCTGCGAGCGCATCGTGAAGGGCCCAATATACTCCAAAGTAGCGTTCACGCGCGCGCACGCTGGGCACAGTGACGCTACGTTAGCAAAACGCGAGCACTCTATAGTCTGACGCCAGGCGCGACAAGCGTCCTTCGGCGCAACCCGACGGCAACCGGCGCGAAATGCGACATGCTGCATTTCGCGCCAAGCCCGTGTGCTCAGATTTGGGTGGACGTTAAAGAACCCCAGGTGGTCAAAATTTCCGGAGCCCTCCACTACGGCGTCTCTCATAATCATATGGTGGTTTTGGGACGTTAAACCCCACATATCAATCAATCATTTCGCGCCAATGCGTTACCCAGACAACACTGCGTCTCCCTCTTTTCGTGACGGAGAGACGCCGGACGCGCTGAAACGCTCATGCATCAAAGCAACGCAGTGCGGCGCGCGCCTGTGATTATATGGCAGGACCAGCGCCTGGCGTGGCAACGCCGGCGTGACGCGACGAAATGAACACCGGCGAGCACGCACGCCGCGTCACGTCGGAATGTTTTGGCGCCTTGACTGTGACATGTAGTCATGTTCTAACATGACGAGCATCTCATGATTTTAAGGTTTGCACTAACCAGTCACATACCTTCGTCAGCCATTGGCGTCCCGTAATACCAAATTTCGCATAAGTGAAGCTAGCGAAACAGCCATGAACGCATCATCAGTCTAGCATGTATTTGTAGCGCCTCAATGCGCCGCTCGTCAAGGAAGAAGAAGTTGGCTTTTGGGCCGCGCGGCGGGTGCAGCGCAATAATAAAGAAAAATCAGTTCAAAAACTGAACGCTGCCAGGGCTAGATCTTTCCTGTGTTAGCTCCGACAGTTAATGGTGACCCGATAAAGAACACACAGCCCCGATCATCCCGCATGAATCCCGCCGGCTCTGCCACCAATCCTACCGGTCCTGACGCCCAAGAAGATGCCAGACCTAGCGGTGCTGCAGTCGCCGCGTTTCAACATGTCAACCTGCCACCATTTTGGCCCAACAGCCCCATCACATGGTTTCTGCAGGTCGAAGCGCACTTCCGCCTACGGCAAATCACCAGCCAACAAACCAGGTACTGGCATCATGTATCGTGCTTATCTCCAGACATAGCCGACGACTTAGCTGATATTTTAGCGTCGCCGCACCTGAGCCATCCCTACGACACGTTGAAGGCAGCTATAATTCCCCGCAAGTCTGAGTCCAAACACAGCAGACTCTAATGGCTTATCACGACTTTAGAGCTCGGTGACCGTCGCCCATCACAGCTTCTGCGACGCATGCGCCAGCTCCTTGGTGGCCCCTCGGCCCCTCAAGAGGAGAAGCTGTTACGTGAGTTGTTCCTCCAGCGCTTACCGCAGAGCATGGTCCCGGTCCTCGTAGCTGCAGGAGATGTCCCAGTAGACAAACTCGCTGAAATGGCTGACCGAGTGGCGGACTACTCGCGGGCACATAGCCTCAATGCCGTTACCACACGGCCACCGGCCACTGCTGCAGACCCGGCACTCGCGAGCATCGAGAACCGTTTGGATGCCCTTGTCAGGTGCCTCGATGACTTTGTACCTGCGCATCGTCGACCGTCATCCAGGTTCCAGATACACAGTCACTCCTCGACGCCCCCACGTTCTTCGGAACTTCGGCCACCCGACGCGCCGCGGGACGTTTCATTCTCAACCGTGTGCTGGTACCATCGCCAATTCGGTGCCTCTGCTCGCAAGTGCACTCGCCCGTGCTCCTGGTCGGGAGATGCGACGACCGGCCACTGACGGCGGCAAGTGGTACTGGTCAAAAGTCATGCCGCCTTTTCTATGTCTCTGATAAGATCACTGGCGCTTGCTTTCTAGTCGACACAGGCGCCCAGGTTAGCGTCATCCCGGCCTCGTGTGCAGATCGCTGTCGCAACGAACAGACCTGCCCACTCCAAGCGATCAACAATTCCACCATTCGCACATACGGCCAACGCTCTCTTACACTTGACCTTGGACTACGCCGTACGTTCCGCTGCATTTTCATCCTCGCTGACGTCTCGCAAGCTCTCCTTGGAGCTGACTTCCTCAGTTTTTTCAACCTTGCTGTGGACATTCATGCTCATCGCCTCATTGATCTCAACACCCGCCTCGCCATCAACGTTGTACTCTGTACTTCCTCACCGACGGGACTGCGAGCTCTCACACCTGCTTCGCCGTATGCAAAAATACTCGACGACTTTCCAACATCAAGAAGCCGCACACCAGAAAGTCACCAGTGAAGCATTCCATCACTCACCACATTGTGACCACTGAACCTCCCGTTTTTACACGACCCCGTCGACTATCTGGAGAACGCCTCGCCATCGCCCGCCGTGAGTTTGAGCACATGCTTGAGCTCGGCATTGTGCGGCCTTCCTCCAGCAACTGGGCGTCGCCACTCCACATTTATTTTTATTTTATTTATTTAAGTACCTTAAGAGCCCGGAGGGCATTACATAAGGGGGGATACATACAAGAGGTTACTATAGCATCAGTAAAACAACATGTCAGGGAGTAATACTAGTAATCAAACAGACCGATAGCCCAAGCAACATTACTAATAACACAATAAGCAAAAAACACAGTAAGCAGCCCTCCATAACAGGAAACATATTTCAAGAAATAGCAATAAACATTCTCTGAGCATGCGTTACACATTAAATGTCAATGGTGGTTACAAATTAATGTCAACTTCTAAGTAAGTTTGTACTGCAGACTGGAAAAGGGAGGGTTCTGTAATAGCGACGATGTTTGAGGGCAGCGCGTTCCACTCGTTAATGGATAACAGCAGAGGTGAAAATTGGTATTTCTTAGTGCGTGAATATATTGTATTGACCTTATAAGCATGACCAACGCGATCAGAAACGTAGGGGGCTGGGTGAATGAATGATCGGGAAAATGACGAGTCACTATGATATAAACTATGGAAAAAACATAGGCGGGACAACTTTCTGCGCGTGGCAAGCAATGGAAGGTTCAGAGAACGCTTAAGACATGTTACGCTTTGGTGGCGAGAATGACAGGAGGTGATAAACCGGGCTGCTTTATTTTGTACCGATTCTAGCATATCAGATAACATTGCCGTGTGTGGATGCCAGATGGTTGACGCATACTCTAGTGAAGGCCTGATCAGAGCTTGATATGCATGAAGTTTAGTTTTCAAGTTTGCGCATCTGAGGCGGCGTTTCAAAAGACCGAGTTTTTTTGATGATTTGCTGGTGATGTATTCAATGTGACTGTTCCAGGTTAGGTCGGAACTAAAGAAAATGCCGAGGTATTTTGTGGATGAAACGGTCTCAATTACGGTGCTATTGACTATGTATCTGACGGATGATGAGGGTTTGGCTACGGAAGTAAATCTAATATGTTTGGTTTTTTCAGCGTTGATGTGCATCTGCCACAAATTGCACCACTCTGCGAGTTTTAACAAATCTGACTGTAGAATGCTACTGTCATTCGGTTCGGTAATCTCCTTATATATAACGCAATCATCTGCGAATAGGCGTAGAGAAGAAACAATATTAGATCCAATGTCATTGATGTAGACCAAAAATAATAATGGTCCGAGCACGGAGCCCTGGGGGACACCGGATTTTACCATGCACTTTCTGGAAATTATGTGGTTAAGTTTGACCGATTGCGACCGGTTACAGAGGAACTCTTGAATCCATTGGATTGTTTTCTGATCAAGCTGGAGGTTACGGACTTTAGTTATTAATCGGTTATGTTGGACGCGATCAAAAGCCTTTGAAAGGTCTATAAAAATAGCATCTGTAGGAGCACAGCTATGCATGGATTTGTGCAAGTCTGTCAACAATTCGAATAGTTGGGTGTTGCAAGAGCGTTTTTCCCGAAAGCCGTGTTGGTTTGGGATGAGGATGTTGTTTCTGTTCAAGTGAGATATAATTTTCGAGTAAATGATATGTTCTAATAGCTTGCAAGATATACAGGTTAGAGAGATTGGACTGTAGTTGTTCGGACTTGACTTTTGGCCGGATTTGTATATGGGTTTAACAAAGGCATATTTCCAGTCTTCCGGTACACAGCCCGTGTCAAGCGACTGCTGAAAGATCAGCGACAATAAATACGCTGATCTGTGGCAGGTTAATTTTAGGAGTTTGGCACTAATTCCGTCGGGCCCCGGGCTAGTCTTATGGGGAAGGCGTTGTACAGCTTGCGCGAAACCATTTTCAGTTATTGTAATTGAAGAAAAAGGGTCGTGAATGGTAGGTTTTAACAGTGCCAGTGAGTCTAGTGGAAGTTCTTCCGTGAACACTGATGCAAAAAATTCGTTGAAGCATTCAGCACTTTCCTCTGGCGACAACGCTATGCCTTGATCACTCAGTAGAGTTGGCTCAGAAGGGTAGGCTGTAGGGTTCACCACGCGCCAGAATTTCTGGGGGTCAGTTTTCAAAAGGTTAGGTAAGGTGCAGTTAAAATATTTTTCCTTGGCCTCTTTTATTGAGGCCTCCACTTGTTTTGAAAGATTTTTATAATTAAGCCAATCTTCTGGAGTATTAGTTCGTGTAGCCCTTTTAAAAGCTCGTTTCTTCCTATTTAGGCATCTTTTTACATCGCGTGTGAACCACGGGTCATTTGTTTTGGTGCTGATTGTTAGTTTCGGGACGCAGCATTCTTCTATTTTTTTAGTGTGTCACGGAATTGAAGCCAATTTTCGTTTGCAGCGCGATGTTCAAAACTTGACTCAAATATTGGTATAAAATCATCTAACATACGGTTCATCTTATCGATGTCAGCACATGCGTAATTCAATAACTGCTTAGTTACTTTTGATTTGTCGGCGCGTGGTAGATATAGTGAACAATGGACAACTCTGTGGTCGCTAATTTCTTCAAGCACGTGGGTAAGAGCTTCCTGGGAATTATTAGTGAAAAGTAAATCTAAAATGTTATCGCCACGTGTAGGTTCTGTTACTAACTGGGTCATGAGGTGGACGTGTGTCAAATGTAGAAAACGCAAGCATTCGTGACGGTGGGAGCTGTTACTGCTGACAGAAGAAGATGCCCAATCTATGCCTGGGTAGTTGAAGTCGCCGCCGAGAATAAGAAGAGAATTTGGATAATGGGCATGCACATACTCGAGTAAATCATTCAGCAAGTCGACGAACTCTGGACCGCTATCGGGGGGTCGGTAGCAGGCACCGATAATTACGGTAGTGTGAGCCGACTGCGCAGTAACCCAAATTGCTTCGATGGACGAGTCGTAAGCAATAACTGACGGTTGGAATTCTTGTTTAACAGCTATAATTACTCCTCCTCCTTTAGATACCGATCTGTCCTTGCGAAAAACTGTAAACTGTGCAGGAAAGTTAAGTTCAGAGTTCGAAATGTCGGCCGACAGCCACGTTTCCGTACCGATCAAAATGTCGGCGGAACATGTGTACAAGAAGGAATTTAGGGTGTCTAGCTTATTTAAAATGCTCCTAAAATTTATTAGGAGCAACGTTACTTCAGATTTGTAGGTGGAGTTTCGATTAGAAGAGGTAGTTTGTCAATCAGCGAGAGATTGGTGCGGAGAGACTTCATTAAGAGAACTGCCTTGGGGTTTCATTGCATGGGGCGTGAATTCCTGTCTGGGAGTTACTTCGACAACGCTATCAGTGACAAAGTTGTATCGAAAAACGCGGCCCCAAATGTACAAACAGTTAAAGCGAACCGAATAACGCTCGCTTCCTTTGCGCTTAAGCTTTGCAAAATCCCTCAACCGTTTACGGGCCATCTGCACCTTCGGCGAGAAATCTTCGTCAATCCAAACCTTGGGAAAATCTAAGTTTTTCAGTTTCGGGGCATTGCGCAAGACCTCGGTTTTGGACTTAAAGTTTAGAAATTTGATTATAATGGGTCGATCAAAATGCGGGCGTCGCTTACCGACGCGATGGGCGCGTTCAATGTCACCAACTTGTAACTCAAGGTGCGCGGAAAAAAATTCTTTAACAATGTTTTCTGTTTCCTCGTAGTCTTCTTTGTCGGTCTCGGGAAGGCCTTTAACGATGAGGTTGTTCCGCCTCATCCTGTTATTTATATCGTCTACTACATCAACGAGATCTTCATTTACTTTTGATATGCTTGATTTTACTTCACGTACTGAATCACCTACATCTTCGCACGTTGACTCAATTTGCGATATCTTTTGCAGACCTGTCTCAATGTCATGAATTTTAGCATTAATGCCTGCGATGTTTTGTTTTATTTCTGTCAGTGTAGCTGTAGTTTCTTCATGAAAATCTTTCATCAAAGCTAGAACGTCATCAATCTTAGGACCAGGGTTCACTTCCACGTCACCAGCACAGAGTAGGAGCAAAGAAAGGCACGTGCTCACCAACAAAACACATGGTCTCGGGCTAGCAAGGCGGAACAAGTTAGACGCGCCATTGAAGCGAGCTCTAGGGTAACTTGTGTTCTTATAACAAGACACAAACGACCCGATGCGTGCCCGGTATGTAGACACGTCTACACCCATACTAGTGCCCAGGATACAGAACACAACAAGGAATAGTGGGGATCAGCGGCCAGCAGTATGCAAGAAATACAGTTCTGTAAAGAGGGCAAGACTAAATGCCTACCTAGAACAATCAAAACGAGGACTTAGCCATGGCTGCTGCAGGCCGCAAATCCCAAGAAAGAGCTGTGGGCAGCGTCTTTATGTAGTGTCCGGTGGCGCTACATTCGTTATGACGTCAGCGGGAGGATGATGTCATTCTTGAGTGGTGACGGCGCAGAAAGGATGAATCGGTGCCAATCCTCGGTGACGGTGTGCGACCAAGCAGCAAAAGGAACACGAGGCAGGAACCTAGAACAATCAAAACGAGGACTTAGCCATGGCTGCTGCAGGCCGCAAATCCCAAGAAAGAGCTGTGGGCAGCGTCTTTATGTAGTGTCCGGTGGCGCTACATTCGTTATGACGTCAGCGGGAGGATGATGTCATTCTTGAGTGGTGACGGCGCAGAAAGGATGAATCGGTGCCAATCCTCGGTGACGGTGTGCGACCAAGCAGCAAAAGGAACACGAGGCAGGAACCTAGAACAATCAAAACGAGGACTTAGCCATGGCTGCTGCAGGCCGCAAATCACCTTTCTTCGTTACATGGTGCCGAAGAAAGGTTCTGGCGACTGGAGACCATGTGGGGATTACCGCGCTCTCAATGCCCACACCTTACCAGACCGCTATCCACTTCCTCACATACAGGATTTCACATCAAATTTGGCTGGGTGCACAATCTTCTCTAAGATTGACTTAGTGAAGGCTTACCATCAGATTCCTGTAGAACCCGCCGACATTCCGAAGACGGCCATCACCACCCCATTCGGTTTGTTTGAATAGGTGAGCATGCCTTTTGGATTGCGCAACTCTGCACAGACCTTTCACCGCACTATCAACGAGGTCACGCGAGGTCTCGATTACGTATTTGCCTACCTTGATGACCTCCTTGTAGCAAGCTCATCCGGCCCTGAGCATGAAGCCCACCTGCGCACCCTGTTCCACCACCTGGATGATTACGGCCTCGTAATTAATCCCGATAAGTGCCTCTTCGGCGTCGCTACAATAGAGTTCTTAGGCCACCTTGTCACTCCAAAGGGTATCCAACCACTCGCCAGCAAAGTGGAGGCTATTCAAGACTTTCCACCCTCGACTTCACTGAAGAGACTCCGAGAATTTATGGGCCTACTAAACTTCCATCGCCGCTTTCTTCCAAAGTGCGCCACATTCCTAAAGCCCTTGGCCGACCTATTGGCTAAAAAGAAAGACCCGGCTGCGCCACTGGAGTTTTCCAAGGACGCTGCATATGCCTTCGACACTGCCAAGAAGGCTCTGGCAGACGCTACCGTGCTTCTACATCCCGTCCCTGATGCCCCAATAAGTCTCATCACCGATGCATCAAGCGTGGCAGTTGGCGCCGTTCTCGAGCAGCACGTATCCGGTTGGCAGCCTCTTGGGTTTTTCTCGCAAAAAGTGAAGCCACCAGAGACAAAATACAGTACATTTGCCCGAGAGCTCCTCGCGGTATACCTCGCCATCAAACATTTTCGTCATTAATTGGAGGGCTGGGACTTTCACGTCGTTACAGACCACAAGCCCCTGACGTTTGCCTTCCAACGCAATCACAGCAATTATACTGCACGGGAGATCCGTCAACTATGCTTTCTTTCCGAGTTCACTGTGGATCTCAGACACGTACATGGGCCGGAAAATGCTGCTGCTGATGCACTATCCCGCATCGATGCCTTGTCGACCCAGCCACCACTAGACATGGAACGGCTAGCAGCTGCCCAAAGCAACGATCCTGAGCTGCATCGTCTTCGCTCTTCATCCACGTCTCTATCGTTCACAGGTTGCCCGCTTCCATTTTCTACCTCATTAATAACGTGCGAAACGTCTACTGGTGTCCCTCGGCCCTTCGTGCCTTCAGCTTTTCGTCGTGCAATTTTTGATCAATTGCACAGCATGAGCCATCCTGGTATTCGTGCGACCCAAAAGCTAGTCACATCTCGTTTCCTTTGGCTAAGCATCAATGCTAATGTCCGACGCTGGGCGCGAACCTGCCTTGAGTGCCAGCGCGTTAATGTTCACCGTTACACGGTCACGACAACATCCCGTTTCGGCATCCAGACGCAAGGTTTTCTCACGTCCATCTCGACATCGTCGGTCCTCTTCCGTCATCGCAAGGAGCCTGCTACCTGCTGACATGTGTAGATCGCTTCACCAGATGGCCGGAAGCCTTTCCCATTTCCGACATTACAGCACCAACAGTTGCCAAGGCTTTCACAAACGACTGGGTGTCGCACTTTGGCTGCCCTTCTGTCGTCACCACTGATAGCGGTCGTCAGTTTCAATCGGCCCTTTTCACCACACTTGCCAATATCCTGGGCATTCGACACATCCACACAATTGCCTACCATCCTTCCGCCAATAGCATGGTTGAACGGTTTCATCGACAACTGAAAGCGGCCCTCACTGCTCACCAGCCAAGGGAACGTTAGCTCGACCACCTCCCCTTTGTACTTCTGGGCATCTGATCAGCATTGAAAGTGGATCTCGGCTGCTCATCAGCCGAACTAGTCTATGGCGTTTCCCTGCGTCTTCTAGGAGAATTCTTCGAACCATCATCACCACCTTCCACTCACGATGCCTCCACGTACATTCGAGAGCTGCGCACTACGTTTCGGGACCTTGCTCCTTTGATTCCTGCCGACCGACACCCCCAGTCTGTCTTCGTCAGTCAGGATCTGCACGACTGCAGTCGCGTCTTCGTTCGTCGTGACCAAATACGGCCACCACTAACACCAGCCTATGATGGCCCATTCCGCGTACTCCATCGTACACCTAAGACGTTCGCGCTGGATATCAATGGCCGTGAAGACGTCGTGGCAGCTGATCGACTGAAACCTGCGTATATCGCTGCTCTCGCGGCCGCGAAGTTTCAACCTAAAGTCTGGATGCCAACGTCCAAGCATGTCCACTGGGCGACTCCTCTAGTGATTTCACGGCTCTCGCTCTACGGGGGAAAGCCCTGTAGCGCCTCAATGCGCCGCTCGTCAAGGAAGAAGAAGTTGGCTTTTGGGCCGCGCGGCGGGTGCAGCGATATAATAAAAAAAATCAGTTCGAAAACTGAACAGTGTCAGGGCTGCATCTTTCCCGTGTTAGCTCCGACATATTCATGTTGTTACATGACACGCATTTCATGATTATCATGTTTGGATGTGTCATTTACATATGTCGTCCGTTCGCATTGCGTAATACCGAGTTTGGTGCATGTGAGGCTAGCGTAGCGAAACGGCCGCGAGCGCCGTTTGGCAAGCTTCACACGAACTGCTCGCTTATTTAGCGGGGCGATTTACCGCGGCCGCCGTGGGCTCTTCCAAAAAAGATACTGTATTTGTTGTCCTCTCTGGAATGGCTTACGGCGTCGTGGCCACACGACATCTCACCCTCCGACTAGGAGGGACAATGCCTGGCGGTCATAGGCAGCCGGCGAGTCGGCTACTTCTTTGAGGATCCAAAGAGCGCCGCTCCCTCGTCAGCTCGGGTGCCAGTCACAACAGGGCCTGGTAACTTAAGGTATAGTGTACTAGAATATGCCACATTCTAGTACACTATACTTAAGGTACGAACACACTGGCGGCGCCACGCTCTCCCGCGCTCCGCTCGCGAGACGCCGCTTTTCTCTTTCTCCCGCCGAGCGTCGTGGAATTTCTGCCGCCGACCGAATCGCTCGCTGGGCTATTTTTGCCGCTGCCACCCGCTCCCGTGCAAGCAAACCACCAATGAGTGCCTGCTTTTCCTACCTTCCTGCTCACATCGGCGCGCCTCCTCATTCATGTTTATGAAGACAGTAGTGTTTCTTGGGAACCTTCGACGGAAAAATTTCGGTCTGTCTGTTTTTCTGTCTGTCTGTCTGTCTGTCTGTCTGTCTGTCTGTACATTTGTCTGTTTGTCCACCCAAACGATACCTCAAACGGCACCAAACGGCCAATGCCATCCGCAGCGCCCAACAATATTGCTCAAGGTTCAGCGTTCATAGTTGTGCGATGGTTAATTAAAAAATCAAATATTGCGCATATCTGAGGCGCCATAGCAACATGTCTGCATGTCTATGTTTATGTCTGCCTTTATAGTAGAAGAGGACACACACAAAACACTCCAAGGACTGTAGTGTTTAACGCGCTGTGCTGACAGTGCAATGCGATGCTCAAGAAGGTGTTTCCAACGCTTTGCTACGACGGCATGGTGATGGTACCTGCCCGTCGCTTTCCATTCTACACCTTATCACCTCCGTGACTGGCGCGCATCTTTTTCCGCGGTCGCACATGCCTTCGTTTTCGAAGATAACTGCCAGATGGTGCTCGTGTTTAACAAGCCTAGGTCCACTTGCACCTGTGAGGAGTTCAGTTCGGGCTGTCAAGGTGGATGGACGTGTTTTTTGAGCGCTCCGGATCGACTGCGCAGATAAGTGTTTTGCATGTTTTGAGCTTGTCTTTATATATATAAGGCAGCGGTTGAATTCTTCGTAGCATTATTTTATAGTACGGCTTTTTCGGGGGCCAGTCACCAGGTATTTATTAGTGCGGGTGTGTGTGTTTGAAATTTTTTCGTTGTTTTTTTTTCTTTTGCCACCCCGTGGGGGAGGTGCGCGTACATTGAACACGCAAATTTTTGTAGTAGAGCTTAGACTTTCTTTTTTTTTCGAAGTGCAGGGCTCGAGTTTAGTAATTATCAAGTATAGGGACAATTGGTGTCAGAAAGGCATGGTAAAAAGACTGTAAAGTATTCAGGATGTGGAGTGGGTTTGAAAGTGGACCCAAGCGTAGAAGCGGATGGAGAAGAGGCTGACGCGAAGTGTAGGCAATGTGAGGTCGAGGAAAAAAATGGAGAAAATGATGGTTGCCCAAAGTGAACTGCTGATGAGAATCGCCGAGTTCGAGACTGCGTTGGCGACAGAGCAAGAGAAAACGAGGGCAATGGGAGAAAGACTGAAGTCCGCCGAGGAAGCGCTAGCGAAGCTGAACAAAGAAGCGACCTACCGAGAGAACAGTAGGGAACCGGCAACCAGAACGGTGGAGAAGGAAAAGCAAGCAAGTTTGTAAAAAAACAGGTTTAGCCAGTTCAACTGTCCCAAGGCCCAGATTCAGCGAGGTAGTGCTGGGGCAGGGAGGGAACAAAGCAGCCGGCCTCACAGGTGCAAGCAGCCCCCAGGTGCAGAACGCTCCAGCTGAAAAGTCACAGCATGTGATAATCGCCGAGGACTCGAATTTAAATCGATGCACAGAAGCTATCAAAGAGAGGGTAAGAGATGACAAGAGGGTTGCAGTAGGGGCGTTCCCAGGACGCAAGCTGGAAGCAGTTATGAGGCAAGCGAGCGCAAAGCTCAAAACGACAGCTGATAGACGAAACCTCGTAATAATTTCAGGTGTTTTAAACGATGTCCTAAATGAAGATGCGGCAGGACTAGCAGCCACACTGGCGAAAGGCGTCGATGACATGCGCGCCACTTCTCCTCAGGTACAGGTAGTGATATGCACGATACCGGAGGTACCAGTGCGTGATAGCAACCTGCAAAGAGCGGTGGTCAACGCAAACCAAGAGATATGGCGGATGAGTCGAGAGAAAGGCTTTGAGGTGGTGGAAATAAACAGAGAGGTGCATAGGTGGGGGAGGGGGGGTTTCAACGAGACAGAATTCACTTCGATGGGCGGCTAGATGACATTCCTTATAGTTATCAGCATGTCTCGCCAGCTGCTTTAGATGCTTTCCGTTTAGAGATTGGCACTTTGCATTGGGACAATGTTTTTCACTCAAATGATGCGAACTCAGCCTATGACGCTTTTTTAGAATCGTTTATTTGTATATACAAAAAATACTTCCCTTATAAACAGCGGAAAAAACGTAAAGGTTGTCGGAAGCCTTGGATGACACGTGAACTCTTACGTAAAATAGACAGAAAAAACAGATTATTCCGGAAATTCATACGTACGCGCGACGAGGCGGACCTAATTGCTTTCAAGCAGTTCCGAAATGCCTTAAGTAAAGAAATGAAGAAATCAAAGGAGCTGTATCATATACAAGCATTTACTGTGTGTTCAAAACGAGCAGATGTTTTATGGAATAGAATAAACTCTTTGATGGGCCGAAATTCGAAAACAGAAGAAATTAAGGAGGTACTCCATGACGGAAACTTGGTCAGTGGAGAGGCTATGGTCAATGTTTTTAATGATTATTTCGTTTACAGAGACTTTAGCGACAGATCAACCGCTACTTGCCGAACTCTGGGTCCAGAAATTGCAAACACGTTTTTCTTAGCAGGTACTATCGAACCAGAAGTCCGCACAGTATTTCTCGGCTTAAAAAACAGTCGCAACTGCGACGCTGATGGCATACAAATAAAACCAGTGAAACATGTTATCGATCAGATCAGTCCAGCACTAACACACATATTCAATCTCTGTATTTCGACAGGGGTTTTTCCTTCGATAATGCAAACGGCACGCGTAATAGCTCTCTACAAAAAGGGGAACAAGCATAACGTTGCAAATTATCGACCGATATCTATTCTCCCCGTATTTTCAAAAGGTTTCGAAAAAATTATTTTTAGTCGCTTATCCTGTTTTTGCACCAAATATGTCCTGACAAAATCACAATATGGCTTCCAAAAACATAAGTCTACAGAACTCGCCCTACTGGATCAAAAAGAATATATTCTACAACAATTTGAACAAAAAAATAAAGTGGTCGGAATTTTTGTGGATTTCACACAAGCATTTGACTACATTCACCACGGCATTTTATTTGAAAAATTAAACCATTATGGCATTCGCGGGCTCCCACTCATGTTACTTAAAAGCTATCTGGCGCATAGATGTCAATTTGTTTCGATAAATGATTTAGTATCAGATAAGAAAAATATAATTTCAGGGGTACCACAAGGGAGCATTCTTGGCCCTTTATTATTCACTTTATATATTAATGACATAGTCCATATCTCCCCAGAAGTTAAGTTTATTATCTATGCAGATGACACGAGTATATTTGTCACCTCATCATCAGATGTTATTCTTTCTAATAAAGCTAATGACGTCTTACAGAAGTTAGACAACTGGACAAGTAACAATAAGTTAAAAATAAATGCAACTAAAACAAAAGCGGTAGTTTTTCATTCGAAAGGTCAACAAGTGACTTTGAAGAATAATATTGTATTTAGAGGCTCAGATATAGAAATAGTGAAGTCAGTGAAAGTACTTGGGGTACATTTATCCAGTTCTTTGCAATGGGATGACCACGTAAATAATATTCAAATAAAATTAGGCCGGATAACTGGAATACTAAGCCGTATCCGGTACCTCATCCCCAATTCGGTGAAGTTATTGATATACAAATCGCTGTTTAGTTCTTATCTTAACTATTGCTATTTGGTTTGGGGAACAACTACAGAAACAAACTTAACAAAATTACTGAGAATACAGAAGAAAATACTGAGGCTGATAGAAAACGCTACAGCTCTAGCACCTAGTGACCCACTGTTTAAAAAATATAAGATAATCAAAGTGAATGACCTATATCAATACAGACTACTACGAGAGTACTGCCTTAGCTGCAAACGCGCAAACTTTTTGTTTACGGAAATGGCGAATCTTTGCTTAAAGGAAAAGGCGTATGAAACAAGAAATACAGAAATGTGGAACGTTCCGTACTTTCGCACTAATTATGGTTTTCAGATGCTTCGATGTACTCTACCGCGAATTCTGAATACTTATATTAGCAAAGGTATAGATGTGTCTCATTTAAGTGTCGCAGAATTAGCGGCTCTTTTTGTTCTATAAACTATGTAGCAAACTATGTTATATGTTCTATAAACTATGTATTTATTCAGGTGCAGAAGATTGCTGCAAGTTCCTTTGTTGTGTAAGCTATGTATCAACTACGTTTTCAGGTTTCCTTCCTTTGTGGCATGATCTTTACGTAAAACAATGTGAAAGTGTATGATATTGTGATGTCCTTCATCTGCTGCCATTGTTCACAAAGGGGGCGGAGGATCCCTCAAGCCATCATTACGGCTTTTCCCTCCGCCTCCTGTTACACTGTACTGTGACGAAGCAAATAAAGCAATCAATCAATCAACCAGATCATGAGGTGGGTTGGCTACTTGCAGGACGCGCAGTAGCTTTTTTTTGGGGAGGGGGGGGGGGGCAAGCGAGCCCTTCGGGGTGCAGGATAGCTAGTAACGAGGAAAACCAGGGAGACTCTTCGACAGGTGGTATGGACAGATACGATTCCAAAGTGGCACCAATATCTAAGATACGTAGAGTCCGGGGCATAAATAGACGTAGCCCCGAGCGCCGAGCCAATTCAGACATAGGGTATATTAACATACAGGGTGGTAGGAACAGGCTGAAGTGGGAAGAGATAGAAGAACAGCTAAAGGAAGAGAGGCCGATGGTATACGGTTTTGTAGAAACACATCTCAGGGACATGGAACAACCTCCGAACAATCCGCACTACGCGTGGGAATATTGTAATAGAACACAAGGCTGCAGAAAGGAGGCTGGTATCGGGGCATTCATTCATAAAAGTACAGACTGGCAAAGGGTCAAGCAGGAGTGCAAGGAACATTTATTGCTAAAAGGGAAAGTGGCAGGTCAAATGGCACTCCTTGGTTTAGTGTACTTGTGGACGGGAGCAAAGGCCAGAGAGGAAAACCAGGCAATGGTAGAGTGTATATCAAAGGACATTCAGGAGTTAGGAAAAGAGTGCGAGATAATTATATTAGGAGACATGAATGCGCACATAGAAGATATAGATGGGTATACCGACCCGACAGGCAAAATGATCACGGATATGTGTGAAAGGCTTGATTTGATCATTTGCAACAGTACCGAGAAGTGTGAAGGGCAAATAACATGGGAGGTAGGAAGGCTTCAGTCGACGATAGATTATGCACTGATGTCACATAGGATGTATGATAAGTTCAGGGGAATGCACATAGATGAAGGTGGTTCCAGAAGTCTGGGTAGCGATCACAAACGTATCAAGCTAAATTTTGGAAGAGCAGTGAAAGTGGGAAGGAGACAAGATGAGCAACTACAGGAAAATTTTTATCCAGAAAGGGAAATTGAAATAGCCACTAAACAAATTGAGAAAGTAATCACGGAGGATAATAAGACAGTGTGGACATACACGAATCTAATTAGACTCTTTGAGCTAGAGCTTGCTAAGACGCGTGACAAGTCACCCCGGAAAAGAAGACACAAACCCAAAAGTTGGTGGGATGAGGAAGTTAAGAGAGCCATAGCAAAACGTCAGGAAGCCTCTAGGGAACACAGACATGCTAAGCAGCTGGGTGAACCGACAGATGATGTTGAAAGAAAATGGGCAACCTTTCTAAGCTGTAGAAGGGATGCATCCCTTTTGATCAATGAAAAGATTAGAAAGAAGGGAGCTCAGTGGCTGGCAGAAGTACATAAAAAAGATAGAAAGGCAGCTGCGAAATTTTGGAACCATCTAAACTCCCCAAGAAATGAGACGAGCCTAGAGCAGAGTTTTATAACTACAGCCCAAGGTGCTAGGCTAGAAGGGGACGAAGCTATTGAATATATAAGAATAAGGGTGACAGAAAAATTTCAACAAAGAAGTACTTTATGCACCACAATAGACAAGGACGAATCAAGTGGTGCAATGGCTCCATTTTCACAACAAGAGTGGGAAAGGGCTGAGGAAAGGGTTCCTAGTAGTACATCAACAGGCCCAGATGGCATTCCAATTAGGCTGATAAAGACATTAGGTCCGAAGTCTAAGCAGGCTTTGAGAGAGGCAGTGAGCAAAATAATAATCGATGGTGAAGTTCCCAATGGATGGAAACTTAGCAGGATGAGCATGATCTATAAAGGAAAGGGGGACAAAGCTGACATAAACAACTACCGTCCTATAACAGTGACATCACGGTCTACAGGCTGGCGATGCAAATTATAAAGGAAAGACTGCAGGCGTGGA
This sequence comes from Rhipicephalus annulatus, assembly GCA_013436015.1. NCBI lineage: Eukaryota > Metazoa > Arthropoda > Arachnida > Ixodida > Ixodidae > Rhipicephalus > Rhipicephalus annulatus. Next base: position 38,970 of record WOVY01005767.1, read on the forward strand.
TAGAGGATGAGGGGGTGCTGGGGGAACTGCAGAATGGGTTACGGAAACAGAGGAGGTTGGAAAACAATCTGTTCTCACTGACGCAGTGCATCAAAATAGCAGAAAAGGAACACAGGCCCCTGTGGCTAGCATTTTTGGATATCAAGGGAGCGTATGATAGCGTGGTTCAAGAGGAATTGTGGGGAATACTGGACACACCAGGCGTGGAACATGTAGTCACTAATCTTTTAAAGGGTATCTATAAAGGTAACAAGGTAGTTATAAAGTGGAAAAAACAGGTATCCAAGCCTGCAGAGGTAAAACGGGGGCTTAGGCAGGTGTGCCCCCTGTCACCCTTGTTATTCGTGATGTACCTACAAGGATTAGAGGCAAAATTAGAGGGAAGTGGACTGGGCTTCAACCTCTCTTTAGTCAAACAAGGAAAACTTATTGATCAGGCACTACCAGCATTAATGTACGCAGATGATATAGTGCTAATGGCCCACAACGAGGAACATTTGCAGAGATTGATGGACATCTGCGGTAATGAGGGAGATAGGTTAGATTTTAGATTCAGTAAGAAAAAATCAGCACTCATAATTTTCAATGACAACGAAGGTAGTGAGCTTAGAATACAGGAGGTCACGCTAGAGATAACAGATATATACAAATATCTGGGCGTATGGATAAGCAATGGGACCGAGTATCTGAGGGAACACGAAATATACGTGATGGCTAAAGGTAACAGGATTGCAGCAGTCATGAAAAATAGGGCGCTGTGGAATTACAATCGGTATGATATTGTGAGAGGAATATGGAAAGGGGTCATGGTTTCTGGGCTGACGTTCGGCAATGCGGTCTCGTGCATGAGATCAGAAGTTCAAGCAATATTAGAAATTAAGCAACGTGGAATAGGTAGGCTTGATTTAGGAGCTCACTGGAATAAACCAAATCAGGGAGTACAAGGTGATATGGGATGGACATCATTTGAGGGCAGGGAAGCTAGCAGCAAGATAAAATTTGAGAAACGATTGAGAGAAATGGGGGAAAAGCGTTGGGCTAGGAAGGTTTTCAGCTACTTGTACATGAATAATGTCGATACAAAATGAAGGAAGCGAACCAGGAAGTTGACTGGTAAATACTTAGAAAACAGCAGGTGGCCAAACCAATAAGAACTATCGGTTAAGAAGAAAGTGAAGGAAACGGAGACTGACATGTGGAGAATGGGCATGATTAAGAAGTCCGCACTGGAGATCTATCGAACTTTTAAGCAGGAAATTGCCAAGGAAAGGATCTATGATAATACTCGGGGTAGTTCTCTACTGTTTGAGGCCAGGACGGGAGTACTGCGAACCAAGACATATCGGGCCAAATACGAAGGGGTAGACACAGTATGCAGTGCTTGTGGAGAGGAAGAAGAAACTGCCGAACACTTGATAATGTTCTGTAAAGGGCTTCACCCCATAGTTCAGGATGATGGCGCAGAGTCTTTCAAAGCACTGGGGTTTAGGGACCGGGAGGGCAAAACAAACTTTAAGCGGGTAGACTTAACTAGAAGGAAGTTATCTGATTGGTGGCTAAAGTCAAGGCACGAGTGAAAATTAAACTCTTCACTGCAAAGTACGAATCCTCAAACTCACTTTTTAAGGAAAAAATAAATATAGTTTTTTATTCATTAGGTGTTACGGCTTGGTGGCGCTAGCCACCGCCCGATCTAAAGGGTACAGTCATATCCATCTATCCATCCTAGATGCGCTTTTTCGCCTCCGTTACACGCTCGAAGGCACTCTAACGCAGCGCCTGCAGAATACCATTCACTGATTTTCTTGCGCAGAACATCAAATAAACATTCAGTTCACTCTCTCCAGGCCCAAGACTATCGTTTTTCGACGACTGTAACATGTAAATCCGAACAATTTTTTTTTCTCTCTTCATCTGTCGCGGAGAAGACTGTAGCCGCGAGGCGGCAGCTAGCAGGTGGGTGCGCGCCTCTCGACATGTCCATTCTTGTCTCGCCAAGGTCCCTAGATGAAACGAGATAAAACGACTTGTTTCGTCTAGCGACTTTAGTCTCGCTTTTATCGTCGCGCCGCCAATCTGGACAGCGTGCCGCTGGCTTCCGAGTGGAGGCACCGACGCTCGAGAAGCCGCCGCGGCATGCTTCCCGTCAGTGTGTTCGTACTGAGTAGATGTTTCTTTTTGCTCATCACTATATATGTGGAGCAGTCAGAACATTTGTGGTAATAGCCTTTATATCGACCCTTCCGATTTGTTCTCGCCGTCATGAAGTTCCGCATGAAGATCCCAATCGATACGATCGTCTCACGCGCTTTATGTTGTATACGCGTGTGAATACATAGTGTTCACGTGATGTCACTTTCGCCGTTGTCGTGCTCTCTCGCCATGCATGGGTACCTACGGTAGTTCTTTTGGTGCAGCGTGGTTTGTTGGGGGCTCGTCATCTGTTGATGCGTACTATGTCGAAAGGAAAGCACTGTGGTTTTTTGTTGTTGTGCTTTAACGAGCTCATCGGATCAGGGAAGCCTCGCTTGTTCGCTCGATACAGGAACAGAAAATCAAGATGGGCGACCCGTATACCAGCCACCGCGTACACCGGCTGCCCACCACGACCTACAAGGGCCCATTATCCCACTTTCAAACAAGTGAAAGCCTCGAGTGTGGGTGAGCGAAGCACAGCAGCTCCCGTAGAAAACGAGTCGTGTAGAGCTAAGCAAGTTTACGAGAGATATCATATTAATATTTATATAATGCTGTGGCCCACGCCACCAATGTAGCAGCACTTCCCCCATCCCCCCCCCTGGTGTTTTAAACAGTGCTGATGTTCAGCCTCTTTTACTGGAATTTGAGTAAGCAGCCAAAGAAAATATTATGCGAGGCAGATAGAGACTTCGCGTCGTTTTTTTTCGCGTATGTTTTGACACCTTTTTCACCTTGTATTTTACTTTTGTTGCACGCTAATGTAGAGTGGAGTCCCTGGAAATGACGAAGACCGCGTTACGCAATGAATTGACCAATTTTTAAAAACCATGACTCTCCAACTCAAATCAATCGACTATACTTCGAAGTGAACGCATTCGTTGTTTCGCATCCACTTTTACAGCTTGTTTCAATGCAATACCCGAATATCAACGATCGCCATAACGATTTTGATTACCTCCCTGACACGCTGATTGTGCACGCAGTGGTCGCGGACAACCTTGTATACAGAGTAATCAAGATGAGCTATCTCCTGTTTGCAGGCAAGTGCTTGGCTATGGCACTTACCCGTAATTAGGTTACACCTGAAGACACAAATATCACCGAGATTCTTCAAGTAATTGTTGATCATCCGCACCAGCCAAACACACTGGTAGTTTTCGGAAAATCGCAATGTGCATTCTAAGTTTTAGGTAATACCTTTCGGTGAAGAAACGTCCCGAAGCTCTGCTCCCTCTTCGTGCTGGAGTACTTAATCAATTCGCCTCACTAGCAGCTAATAATTGCTCAAACTTGCATCCTGAAGCAAAACTAAACGAAGGGGCGCTGCGTGACGCACGTGCACACTACGTACGGAGAAAGGAAAGGTAGGAGAGGCTCTGACGTCACTCGTTGTGAAGCCGCGATGAAGCTGGAAGTCGGCCATATTGACTGGGAAAATTCTCCTCTCTTGTTTACATCCAAGTGTAAAGCAGAAAGCGCGACTTTCTCTCCGGCTCGAAAAGCACGTGGGCTACGCAGCGTGTGTGTCGTGACGATCCGAAACTAATGGAACGGGGCTCATCACTCTGAGCTAGTGGGACACCTTTGGCGAAATCATTTCGTCCGAGTAATAACAGGGAGTAATGGCTCGCCGATAACGAAGCAACTATAAGAGAACGCGTGCTATATGCACTGAACACGGCGAGTGTTTTCACGTCATTATTTCAGCAACTGTACAGACAACACGATCAGTCGTGCACCTTCTACGGTTGCATTCCACCACGCGGCCGACACAGCGTCCGGCCACTGTGTCCGTGTTTCGCGTGAAACTCACCGGCGTCAGCATTCTGCGACCGTGGTAACATTGAGCACGGTGCAAGTGACACTTGCACCGTGCTCAACGTAACGCGGTTGCTGTTACGTTGAGATTACATGCAATGCTGGTGAAGAGTGTACCAAGCGGAACAGAAAAGGTGTTTTAACACGCACATACAAGTTGTTACTGTACACACACAACACGAAACTACGCTTGTGCACATGGTCCTCATGGCGTCTTGCTGGGCTCAACAGCGTTGTCCGTTGTCACAAGCAGGAGCACTGCTCAACCGTCATTGACCTGCAAGGCTTTCGTCGTCGTTCAGCTTCGTCATGGTGCCCAACGCTATTTCGCTGAACACTAACTGCTTCATCCGCGTCATCCACCGCACTACACATGAATATGCACTCGTTCTTCGCACTGTTGAAACCCCGTGATGGCAAAGGGACTTGTAAACGTTGCTAAGGGTACAGTAACTGCCAGGAGAACACTGCGTAACCAATAACGCGGCGCAGAGCATGGATAGTGTCCGCCACTGCTCAGCACGAGACCTGGGGAGGCACACACACATGCCGCCGCCAGCCGCGGCCGCTAACGGCTAGGCCAACTCCACTGCGGAAAACGTTACCATAGCAACGCCGCTATTGTGCCCAGTGAACATCGCCGCTGAGATCTCCTTTCCGCCACACTTTTCACGCCGCGCGCTGGCTGGGCATGCCCTCTCCTACCTTTCCCTCCTCCGTGACACTATGTATACTTGCGATGGCAGCCGTCGTGGCTCAAGCTTGGCTCACGCTGGGAGGACAGACGCACGCCGTCGTCCGTCGCAGGGAAGGCCTGGCGGGGGGGGGGGAGGAGCTAGGGGTGGTCCTTGAGGAAGTGGGGCAGTGGCTAAATGCACATGACACTTTATGACACTTGATACTTTGTCGTACGGGCCTTGCGACCAGACCACTTCAATAAAGTAATCATTAATTAGCAGTTTGCTAAGTGAATACTTAATCAATCATTCACTCATTATTGCCGCTTCAAAGAGCGGAATTTCTTAAAAGAAATCTTTTATCAAACTGCCAAGAATGTTTTCAATCAGCTGCATGTCACTTTTAACCATTGACAGTTATTTCCGTCAAGAAAGGGAATTTTAGGGTCGCTTTTTGATTTATTTCTTAGGAAAATGAATCCACTGTATTTTCCCCTCCAGGTGGACAACTAGGGGCAAGGCGCTCAAGCAATGGCACAGTTTACACATCTCTTGAAGTACAGGTATACGTCAGCGTATTTCGGATGTTCGAGTAATTTTCAGAAGGGAGGAGCCAACGTTCGTGTGCATGACTGTGGAAGGATACAGGTCCCAGTTTTCACTGCAATTACCCTGCATCCACCGGGAGCCACAATTCTCCGAAAGACAAGCTGCCCCGTGAGCCTTATACGGGTGACGTGAAGCTAAATAGTCTGATTTCTAAAAATGCTAGAGCCAACGTAGCCGTATATAAGGTGAGGCGGATAATTACTTTTCCCATGCGCGGAACTTTATTTTTTGATGGAAACAGTCTTATTTAAAGAAATGTCGGCATACTTTGCAGAAAATGATTTTTTCGCAAGAAAAAAAAGGGAATTTTCGTTCAAAGATATTAGGGTGTCACCTGAAGTGACCACCATGCCTAAAGGGTTCACTGGTAACTTCCGGTGCAAGTACAAACGCTCCTTATTTCTACAGTATTTAGCGTTTAGCATAGAACATGCTGTCCCACACTTTCAACTTAGTATGGGCAGCATATACTTAAATATACATGAATACATATCGGGACTATGGTCTAACGCGCCTTGATGACAACGGCAGCCGGAAGAAAGCAAACGTGACATATGACACATTCAAGTCCAAACAAAGTAGTGTCTTCTCTGTCGGATCGCCAAAAGCTCTAAAATATGCCGCATTGAAAATCCGACACATGGGGCTCACATACTTCCAGAAAAAAATAAAAAAGAAGGTGGTCACCTGGGGTGACCACTGTGCTGGAAAAAGTTTTAAGGAAAATCTTTAGCCCGGGTGTCTCATGTGCCTTTGAAAATACAAATTCGTTTGATTGGCTCAGGTGACACATGCACTATAATAAGGAAACACATCACGCATGTAGATGTCGATTAAGAAAAAAAAGTTCTGAAATAGAAAAAAATGTGGAGGTGCTGGGTATCGATCCCAGTACCTCTCGCATGCTAAGCGAGCGCTCTACCATCTGAGCTACACCCCCGGACAGCATAACGGTAACAGTAGGAGTGGTGTGAAGCACACACTGCGTGGCTTCTAGAATGCCGCCCTTTCCTTCGACCCAGATTGAATCCGGTTGCGGGCCCGCGCGACGTTTCGCAACCTGCAGCTGCGATGAATCTCTTCATTGAACGAGTTCCGCCGTCTCGTGCAACATGTCTCTGTTTCTGATGACGGACGCTGGGTGAATGTTGCATGTGCTGATGTACAATTTTTTTATTTCACTATGAAGTAGATAGTCTGTCATCGACTATTATCCCGAAACTCGCGTGTCTGCGTTCGCTTACATCACCTATCAGATGCGTAAGCGAGTGCCACTCGCATGTCGATGCTCAGTACGAATCGTTCTAGTGTCTTCACACACTCCCCGAACTGCCACTAGGGCACGTGTTTTCTCTACTGCATTTTGGTCACGCAAAAAAGCCCCTCATTCGGTTCCCCAGTCACGTGAGCAGTGACACTCATTAAGTCATTCCTAACGAGCTTGTACACTCCCAGTTGCGAGATCCCACCCGCCGCACCAGTAGTGTGCAGAAGCAAAGGCACCCTCTTCTCACTTCTAATGCCTAACTAAGGCGTCGAAAGTTTCCACACCCACACTTAAACTGACCACAGACAATCTATCTGCTATTGGTACAGGTGGACACGTATTCATTTCCATTTATTTCTTCAAAATTCATAGAAGGCATAGACTCGGCCTGCGCGCGCTGTGGACATCCGAGGTACACACTTCAGCACATGCTCTGGCAGTGTCACGACTTCCGTGGTGACTCAGCGTCTCCCTAATTGACGGAGGAAGACTGGCTCCGGCTCCTCACCACCTCCGCCAAGGGAGAGCAGCTCAGGGCTGTTCTGAGAGCCCGTGAAGCCACCGAGAGTTTCAACCTCCTCACCTCTTTCATTGTGGGAGCGGCTCGCATACGGTACCCCCTGCCGGGGGCACTCTTCATCTGCTCTGGACCGAACAGTTATCCAGTTAAGTGTATGTCTGTCTGGTGACGATGACAATGATAGGCATATATGTTAGTGCGGGTATGAGGAAACTGGACCATATTTCTGTATTCGAAGATCGGCCTGAGGAATGTTTTGTGAACTAGGGTCTTTGTTGACAAGGTTGCTATTTGAACTGATCTGCAAAGAAAATTATTTTTTTCGCGTGGAAGATGATGGCGATTACAGTGCTCGTCCTACCTTAAGTCGGACATTATTCTTAAGCCTAGGTAATTAAGTTTGTGCACTCTGGGTCAAAGCTGTGTCTTTCATATACACCTTTTCACAGGAAGGAAAAAAACACCGCCATGATGGGCTGTGCGCCAGAGTACAAAGGCTAAGGGCGCAGTGTGCTCAGTGCAATTTGGAGGGGACGCGCCAATTTGCACAGCCCAAGGAGGGCTATGGCGGCGCCCAGGGAGGCGTTTATGAAAAGGTGTATACTGTAACAAAAATTTGAAGGGTAGCCTTTCCTTGTTATCGTCATACAATCGGATTTTTTTACATTGACTGTCATCTGCCAGTCTGAACACAATTCATTATTAGCACAAACCGATTTGTTGAGCAAGTATACAATGGTCCTTTTTAATTCGTCAATAAATGATAGAGTTATCCACAAATATTTAAATTTAGAGTCTAAATTAGTATATATATCAATATTATACACGTGAAATGACAAGGGCCCGATCACGAAACCTTGAGACGCAGCGGACGTGACCGGCACGATAGTTAAAGCGATATGTTCAAAATTAACAAACTAAGAAAAACTAAACAAAAACTCACGCACCCAATCAATGATTTCTCCATCTCTGATAGTGTTTTTTACTCTAGTTATTGGCTTGGTGTGATAAACGCAGTCAAATGCTCTCGGAAAATGAAACAAAACTTGCGTGCGTTTGGTTTGTCTTGGTCAATGCCCTGTGTGAGATCGCGTACGACCTCGGTTATCTGCATTGTGGTCGACAAATCCCTGGTTACAAGAGAGGATACATTCGTTTAAAAAACTGCTAATATTTTAAAAATATATGTCCGAGCATATTGCCTTTAAAGGTCGTTCATGATTTGACCTAAATCTAGAGAAAAGAGATTTATATAATTTCCTAATCAGATTATTTTTAACCAATTGCCAGTCTCGAGGTAGTTGCAGTCTTGGTAGAGAAAGAGATTTTCGAAAAACACGGCCGAAATACGTGCTGCAACACTGTGCGTACTTTTCCAGGCTCAACGACGCAACGAAGGGCCCTCCAGCGGCTTCAGGAGGTCCTGGCAAAGCAGAGGAGAAAGGGAGTCGACGCCCCGGACAAAGGGAGCCCGAGTATCCAACGCATAGACGGAGCAGCCATAGTCTTCGGATAGGGAATACCCGTGCCCTGCGTGGCCGGTGACTTCCCGCACGCCGTATGCGTAAATAAATGTTGTTTCTCTCTTTCTCCAGAAATCATATATTGTACCGGCCGCACGCTTTTTCACTATCTAGGACAATAAGAAGACTAAAAGCGCCAGCGTGCCCCACCAGGGCGGTGTAGTGGCTAAGGTACTCAGGTGTGGAACACTGTGCGTACCATTCCAGAAATCGCCCCACCGCGGTGGTCTAGTGGCTAAGGTACTTGGCTGCTGACCCACGGGTGCCGGTTCAAATCCCGGCTGCGGCGGCTGCATTTCCGATGGAGGCGGAAATGTTGTAGACCCGTGTGCTCAGATTTGGGTGCACGTTAAAGAACCCCAGGTGGTCTAAATTTCCGGAGCCCTCCACTACGGCGTCTCTCATAATCATATAGTGGTTTTGGGACGTTAAACCTCACATATCAATCAACCATTCCAGAAATCATATTGTCCCGGCCCGCACGCTTTTTTAGTATCTAGGACAAGAAGAAGACTAAAAGCGCCAGCGTGCCCCGCCGCGGTGGTCTAGTGGCTAGGTACTCGGTGTAAAGCACTGTGCGTACCTTTCCAGAAATCATATATTGTCCCGGCCGCACGCGTTTTTTTTCAGTATCTATGACAAGAAGAAGACTAAAAGTGCCAGCGTCTGTGATGACGAATAGGTGTATAGCAGAAACAGACCATGCAGAATCCTGAAATATACGAGTTTGTTGGCACTGTTTCAAGGACTAATTGAACCGAGTGAACGAGAACCAATAACAGGAAGCACCCGTTCCGTTATTCATCTGCGTTGCTTGCCCTCGCTCAATTTGCGCTGAAAAAGATTCCTCAGTTATGGAACTCGAGAAGACGTCCACTGCAACGTTAGAGACCCCTACCGTGGATCCACTCTATGCGCGTAGGTGTGACGCTTTGCCGTACGAGCGCCATGCGCACCATGCAGTTCGTGACAGCGTAGCGCTTCGATGCATGCACCCGAATGGTCAAAAAAGTGACGTGCTTTGTAATTAGTAAGGTATTGGGTATTTTGAAATAAATTTCACAGGGAAAGTAGTTACAATACAACCATTCTTACTTTAACCGAGAAGAAATTCAAAGCGTTTCAAATTTACAGCAAGATGTGATCCATTACAGGTAATTCATTACATGTATCGTACTATGTACAACTCTACGTGTGCAAGTGATGCATGAGGTCTCCGTAAGGAAAACACACACAACGTAAGGAAAACATGCACAACGTGCCACATGTCCGTGTTTTGCACATGCACCTGTCCGTCTACATCCATGTGGATGTAGACGGACAGTTGGTTTAGTTCTCAGTGTTGGACAGTGTGGTTCTTCCATCTTTTTTACTTTCTTTTCTTTTCTTTCTTTTTTTCGTCTTTTTTCTCCCCCTTTTTTGTTTTTTTTTCCTTTTTCTAGTTCCCCTCTCACTCTCGCAAACATCTTTCAAGGCGAGAGGGACGCGGCAGCAACGAAGTTTGGAAGGCTCATGTCAGTTATAACTCATCCCCTGATGGAGGGAGGACCCCTCCCGACAAACTGTTTGGAAATAAATATTTATCCTTGGTTTGACAACGCTCCCGTTGTGCCATATCCCGTACTTTCACGAAGACTAACTGGCGCATTGAATTATTACTCCCACTATATATATATATATATATATATATATATATATATAATATATATATATATATATATATATATATATTGTGAGCATTGTTTTATGCGTCCCATCTTTTCATCTGTACATACTCATCATAACTATTCAAGCTTAGGTTGTGGGGCACATACTCGAGACAATAAAGAAGAGTCTTTAGGGTACTGGACGCCATCTTACAAGTGGTGGAGAGTGCTGCCTGATTCCTGCGTCCTCTCGCGCTCTCAGACAACCCCAGCGCCTTCTAGAACACATCCCTGGAGCTCTGTTCAGGCCGCCGCTTAAACGACCTGGGTTCGGTAATGTCGCAAGCCGACCAGCCCAGCGCAGCAGCTGCACCACCGCTCCCACTGCCAAGAAACCCTTCTCATTGGTCACCAGCCCTCAAAAGGATCCTCCGCTGTTCGCAGGGCTTCCGGGTGAGGACGTGGAAGACTGGCTCGAGGAGTATGACCGCGTGAGTGCCATCAACAACTCGGATGAGCCTGCGAAACTCACCCGCGTGCATTCTACTTGAGCGGCGTCGCAAAAAACGTGGTTTTTAAACCACGCTACAGATTTTTTTTGACATGGCCCGTCCTTACGCGCCAGCTCCGCCAGATTTTTGCCAACCCGTCGGTGCGCTCGGATATCGCCAGAAAAGGCTTGGTGCACGTGTTCAACGCCCCGGCGAGTCTTACACTTCTTACACTGAAAATGTTCTTGCCCTTAGCCAGCACATCGACAACCATATGGCGGAAAACAACCGTGTGCGCCACCTGCTAAAAGGCATTGCGACTGTCGCTTTAACGCGCTTGTGGTGCAGAATCTCCAGACCGTAGCCGATGTTGTAGCTACCTGTCAGCGCCTCGAGGAGCTTCAAACCACTCGGTGCAACCTGATATGCCTGATCTCAGCTCGAGTCATGACACAACAGAGCTACGTGCATTGATCCGCTCTATCAGCCATCAGGAACTTCATGCACAGGGTTCACTCGCCCCCTTGATGGCCGAACGACGTCACCTGCTACTAGTTTACGCGACGTCGTGAGGAAGGAACTGGCATTGATCACAGGTACAGGCTACACCAGTTCCGAGTTCACATCCCGTGCCCATCCCAAGTTATGCTCACGTTTGCTGCAACGACACCAGCGCCCCAGCAAAGCCTGGCCTCGATGACAATCTCACCAGTTCCGAGCTGATATCCTGTGGCCATGCCAACTTATGCTCAAGTTGCTGCTTGGACACCTGCACCCTAGGAAAGCCCATACAGCTACCAGCGGCCAAATTGCATGGTTCGCTCCACTCACTCGCACCGCGACCATCTTCCCAGCCTTACAAACGACTTGCGCACTTCGCGGCCGACTTGCTTCTATTGCGGCATCCGTGGTCACATTTCAAGGTTTTGCCGACGCCGGTCAGTGAGACGAAAAGACGAAGCTACGAATGACTTTGAACGGGAAGACTTCTACCCCACTGGACCACCCTATCGCCGACTGTATCAGAACAGCACACGTCGGTCGCCGTCTCCGCAGAACTTTGGCTCAGTTGGGCCAGTTACCGTTTCTTCACGTCGTCACTCACCTTCACCGATGCGGCGTTCCTCTTCTCCTCTCCGACTTTCTACTTCAAATTCTGACCGCCAACTGGAAAACTAAACAGTGCAGCTTCGGGAGGGAAAGCTGCATCTTCGGAACTGCGTCAAACTCCTCCGGACCACCCACTCGAAAGTTTTATTAGTGTACGTTGAAGGTATACAGACAGAAGCACTGGTAGACACAGGCGCATCACTTTTCCGTAATTCGTGCAGGCTTTTGTGCCCGCTTGAAGAAAGTTAGGATGCCATACGATGGCCCTCCCCTTCGTTGCGCAGATGGAGTCCCTATTCAGCCTTCAAGTGTTTGCACAGTCCGTGTTTTCATAGATGGCATCCTTCACCACATTCAGTTTCTTGTATTTCCTTGGTGCACTCCACACAGTATTTTAGGATGGGACTTTCTTTTCTTCGGCATCAGCTTTCATATCATGTCGTCAGCGAGTAATTTGAAATGTCAGCTACTGAGAGTTCATCCGATGGTCGATCCATACAGCTTCCGCTTCGTTGCTGGCGCTGATTGTTTCATTTCGCCAGGAGATGAACAAATTCTCAAGATCACTTAGGATACTATAGTTAACGGTGACGTTTTATCATAGCCTCATCAGTTCGCTCCAAACCTGCGGGGCTTACCATAGCACCCGGCCTTGTGCGGGTTAACGACAGTAAAGCATTGGTCACCACCTTGAACCAAACTTCATCGCCAGTAATGCTGCCCCAAGGCACTGCTGTGAGCTGCTTCGCTGACAGCGAGCCTTTCTCGCTGGTTCCCCCTTCACGCAGAATCAACGCCTTTGTCTGCTACAACTAATATGAAGGTTACCACTGCCGCTTTAAATGGCACCCTAAGTCCTCACCTCACTGCCGAGCAAAAGAGAGACCTCTTAGACCTTCTACAAAAGCACAGCTTTTGTTGACGTACATTCCAAAGTTCTGGGCCGCACCTCCGTTGCAGAGCACAGCATCAAAACCGAAGGCCGCTCCATTGTACGCCGCCGCCCATACCGTCTGTCTTCGGCGGAACGGCAAATCATTGAGGAAAACGTCACCGACATGCTCAAACGGGATATTATTCGACCTTCATCAAGCTCTTGGTCGTCTCCTGTGGTGCTGGTCCGGAAAAAGAATGGCTCTGTCCACTTTTGTGTTGATTACAAAGCGCTCAATAAGATCACGAAAAAAGACCGTATATCTGTTGCCACGCATAGATGATGCCCTGGGACTCCCTACAAGGCGCAGAATATTTCTCCAGCCCGACCTCCGATCCGGGTATTGGCAAATACCTATGTGCGAAGCATACAAGGAGAAAACAGCGTTTGCGACGCCTGATGGGCTTTACGAATTTAACGTCATGCCTTTTGGCTTATGCAACGCTGCATCAACACTCGAGCGCATGATAGATACCGTCTTACGTGGTCTCATACGGAAAACCTGTTTATGTTACTTAGACGACATCGTAATTATTCTTCCGCTTTTCCTCAGCACTTTAAGCGTTTGGACGAAGTTCTAACGTGTATTTCGAGTGCTGGTCTACAGCTCAATATAAAGAAGTGCCACTTCGCCAGCACAAGCATCAAAGTATTGGTCACATTGTCAGCAAAGATGGCGTTCGACCCGACCCCGACAAGCTTGCTGCCGTAATCAAGTTTCCCACGTCCGGTCAATCAAAAACAATTGCGAAGTTTCGTGGACCTGGCGTCTTACTTCCGCCACTTCATCCGTCACTTTGCCGCCATTTCGGGGTCGTTACACACGTTTCTGACGTCAGGAACAGCTTTCACGTGGACTGACGAGTGCGAGTGTGCTTCCAAGCCCTTAAGCGTGCTCTGACATCAGACCCCGTCCTTCGTCACTTCGATGAGAGTGCACCCACTTTTCCTGCACACAGATGCCAGTGGTCACGGAATTGGGGCTGTCCTCCTCCAGCGCGATGAAACATCACGTGAGCGAGTAGTTGCGTATACCAGCCGCGCACTAACACCTGCGGAGCAGAACTACTTGATGACAGAGCAGGATTGTCTTGCTGTCGTTTGGGCCATCTAGAAATTTCGCCCTTATCTGTATGGGCGCCACTTCACTGTGATCACCGACCACCATGCCCTAAGCTGGTTGTCCTCGCTGAAGAATTTGTCCGGGCGCCTCGGTCGCTGGATACCGCGTTTGCAAGAGTACACTTTTGACGTTGTGTACAGGTCTGGCAAACAGCATCAGGATGCTGACGCTCTCTCTCGCTGCCCTCTGCCACTTTAATCTCCAACCACGAATCCTCAATGCCGCTTAGGTGATCAAGCGGCTTCCTCTTCACCCACGTTATCACCCCTGGCAGTTGCTGGGTCACTATCTTTAAACAGCAGCGCCCAGTTTGCCACGTGCCAACGTGACGACCTTTACGGTAACCGCATCATCGGATACTTGAATGGCTCGTCTTCTCCACCTAATGCCAGACTACGTGATCAGCTACGGCAGTTCAAGCTAGAGAACAACGTCCTGCAGCACTATACTTACAATGCGGATGGGCATTGGTGGGTGCCGGTACTTCCCCGTTCGCTGCGAAAACAAGTTCTCGAATTGTTGCACGATGACCCATCAGCTGGACACTTAGGATTACAAAAGACCTACAACGGCGTTAGGAGCCGTTTCTTTTGGCCTGGTCTTTCTACCTTTGTGGCTAATTATGTCACTTCTTGCACACTTTTTCAACGCCGGAAACGACCACTTAAGCTCCTGCTGGCCTATTACAACCCATTCCATGTCCCGATACACCTTTTGTCGTTGTCGGAATAGACCTCGTCAGGCCACTTCCCCTAACGCCAGCGGGCCACCGCTGGATCGTCACAGCTGTCGACCACCTCACACGATACGCGGAGACTGCTCCTCTACGCACTAGCTCTGCATCAGACGTTGCCGCCTTCTTTTTAGAAACCATTGTGTTGCGTCATGGTGAACCTCGCGCATTGTTGAGTGACCGAGGCAAGGCCTTCCTGTCCACAATTCTCGATGAAATCCTAAAAACTTGTCGCACAGTTTATAAGACTTCATCCGCTTACCACACGCAGACAAATGGCCTAACAGAGCGATTCCACCGGACTCTAATCGACATGATATCCATGTACATCGGACCGAACCACGATAACTGGGACAAAATCTTGCCGTTCGTAACATTTGCACACAACACCGCTGTTCAACTAACCACCGGGTATTCACCTTTCTTCTTCGTCTATGCTCGTCCGCCGACATTCACCATTGACACCCCTTCCTTCAATGTAACGACAAAAACGTCCACGACTACGCCAGAACATTTCGTTTCCAGGCTCGCTGAGGCATGGCAACCTGCTCAACTCGACACGGAGGCCAGTCAACAAGACCGCAAGCAACGCTATGACAGCTTCCGTCGACACGTCACTTTCCGTCCTGGAGATGAAGTATTACTTTGGACGCCTGTTCGCACTCCACGATTGTGTGAAAAGTTTCACTCACGCTTTCTCGGACCTTACGTTATTTCTGAAAGGACATCTCTTGTCAATTACCTTGTCACTCCCGTCGAGGGTTCCTCGGACCGTCGTTACCGTGCCTTCGAGATAGTCCACGTTTCACGTCTTAAACCCTTCGTTCGCCGTACATTTCCCGCCTAAGTCTCGACCGGGTCGGCCGCTCAAGTGCGCGGGGAAAATAAGTGTGAACATTGTTTATGCGTCCCATCTTTTCATCTGTACATACTCATCAGCACTAGTCAAGCTTAGGTTGTGGGGCATATACTTGAGACAATAAAGAAGAGTCTTGAGGGTACAGGACGCCATCGTACAATATATATATATATATATATATAAATATATATATATATATATTATATATATATATATGTTGTGTGTGTGTGTGTGTGTGTGTGTGTTATTTTTTTTAAATTCACGTTAGAGAAAGTTTATACCAGAATGAATTCAATTCAAGAGGCGTTTACTTTGTTTTGCAAAATATAATTTTGTTAGCCAAATAAATGCACAAACTACTCAAGACACGATGAACGTATCTAAAAGCCACGCTAAAACAAATTGAAAAATAACACTACCATAGGCTAAGCACACATTTTTCGGGCCATTTTTGCTGAATAATATAGTTTGTCTGATGCCTTTAGCACATCACATGGGAGCGGTGGTTTAGCTCAACACATGGGAATGAATAGATTTGACACCTCACGTTGAGTCTAGCTCTGAGTGTGAGGCAGTTGCAGCGAAAGGCTGCGGCAAACTCTGGGAGCTCCTTTACGGGTTCGTTGCA
>WOVY01005768.1:0-20251 GCA_013436015.1 Rhipicephalus annulatus
CACTCTTCACCTGATCTACCCCACGGCGTACAGAGATATATGCCCGTGGTGTGGAGCCACCCCAACACTCTTTCACATCACGTGGGAGTGTGCAGAGCGCGACGAAGAACACGACACCACTGGCACGTGGGAGGAATGGGAGGCGCTGCTGTCTAGCCCAGCCCTAGTGGATCAGCTGCGACTGATCCACAGAGATGAACGGATGGCCGCGCCCAGGGGGCCCTATAATAGGGGAACCACCCTGGCAAGACAGACTTCGCTCTCCACCCCGTATATTCCTCGGGCACTGGAGTTCAAGCCTGTCTAGATTATGTATATAATAAAGTTTTCTACTACTACTACTTGCGCAATTATAACGCGGTTTTTTTTCCTCCTTTGAAGGCGCCATACATGTTGGTGCATCAGTTCCACTACAGTATCTGCATCTCTACACTATGGCCTCCTCTCAGCGTTTCTTAGCAATCACTGTTGTCAGTTGTCCTGCAACAGTACAATATAAGTGTAGTAGAGTTCCAAGGCATTTACTTACGACACTAAATGAGCGTTTGGCGCACGCAAAATGGTGATTTATGTGATATAGTAGAATGTCCGGATTACATGTCTCGGACAGACGTTTTATTTCGTCATCACGAAAAATATTTCAATGCAACCAATATAGAAAGTGTTCCCCATTTATTTTTCTTTTGTGCCGCCGATAGAATGCAGTCATATAAGTAGACCCCTTCACCTTGTGTAAGTGTTATTGTTCAGCCCAGGGGAAAACACATGGCGTCCGAACGGGGGCCTCGCAGGTTTGAAACCCTGCACAACTAAGACAAACTTATTTTGTTTTATACCAGCGTTTCTTTTACGGCACTTCGTAATACTACCTGGAAGAATGACGGACACATACTCTTCCCGTTCAGTCGGCGTAGAATGCTTACACAGTTAGTTCTCACACTTCATGCTGTCAGCAGCCGAGTCATGAGCGCACCTTTTGCTTGTACAGCCAGATCTGCTGCGTAGAAAGGTCGTGTCAAGAGCTGACACACAGAACTAGTACGGGAACCTGTGGCGTCGGTAGCGTCCCCTGTGAGCTGCACGTGTACTGTGTGTGCGCATGCTTGGTAAATTGTTGTAGTAGATGTCGTAGTGCTACGGCGCACGTGATTGCATGGTAGCCAATCACGTGGGCATTGCGTGTTCGTTGTGTGTAATGTGAATAAACGGCCGCTGGTCAGTCGAGTGATTGTATGAACTTCGGCGAATACGGGGACTCACTGCTTCATGTCGCGGGCTGCACTGGCGCTCGTCGACCTCACTCCAGTGTCTATTAACGGGTCGTTGGCTGCCACGCGCCGACCATAGAAATGACGACAAAGATGGAATGGTTCTATGCAGCGGTTCTAGCCTCCTCAAGGAAAGCGCGTGAGATCCGTGAACACCGCCTCTTTCTCTCGTCACTGACGCGTCTGGCGTCGCGAGGCCTAGTGCCCTTTCTGTGCGGACTCTTTCCAGATTCCACCTAGACCACGGAGAAAGAATAGACAGGAGGAGAAACCCGACGTGGCTCTCTTCGAGCCTCTTCAGACCTTTCTGGAGCCACGGCCGGACTCGACTCCTTCCTCCGGCGCGAGCGTGCGGAAGGAGCGTCAAGTCCAGCCGTGCTGGAGCAAAATGTTTTAGGCCCACCTCAACGCAGCCGACGGCAGTGACTGGAAAGACGCGTGACCGTCTGCACTACTCGGCATGCTAGATGGGAAGAACAACGCAAGACGTCACAGCTACAGAACTAAAGGAAGCCCAACACGTTTTAAGCAATGTGGCGTCTGCGCCGGCGTCTGCAACTTATTCATCGACTTTGGCCGTTGAACAGGGCGGCGTCGTGATGCAGCGAGATATCCGCCGCAGACGAGGACGCCATGGCGTTACTTTGCGCTTGCAGGAACAGCAGGGTGGCAACTTACAGCCGCAAACGTCATAGGGGGCCTTGATAGCGTTCAGAACAAGGTTTCGTGGTGACTTCCTGGCTCAAACGTGTGACCCGATTCGGAAGCAGATGGCATCATGCACTCTAACGGCGAAATTGTCCAGCCCAGTGTTAGCGTTGCAACGCGGAACGCTTGGGAATATTTCGGAACGGTGTGTGCACTACTAGACCACCCCTGTCTTGCGTGTGTCCTCGAAGGAGTCGTCGATCTCGTCCAGAACATCAGACCTCTGCACAAGTGGAATTCAAGCTCATTAGAGTTACCTTGCGATCATTCTGCGGCTAATTATGCATGATGTGTTGTTGTGCGAGTATCGCTTATGGGATGCCCGAACTTGCCGTCATCGAAGAAGAACGACTATTTGGGCTAGTTGGTTTGAATTATTGTTGTCCTCTTTGCTTTCCTTGCCTCGCCTTTCGTTCACTTTTCTTCTAGCACCTTCGTGCTCGCGCTGCAGCCCTTATTATCATGAATTGCCGTCATCGCCAATGCTCATGCTCTTCCTAGTTTCATCGATCGGGGCAGCGGGGGGGGGGGGGGGTCATGATGTGTGCCAATGGCGTCACATGTCGCGGCGTAACGGCACACGTGATTGAATTGTAGCAAACCACGCGTGGACGCATTTTCGTTGTATGTAACATGAATAAATGGCCGCTGGTCGGTCCAGTCGTTCCTTTGACTTCGGCAAGTACGGCGGGGACTCACTGCTTCATGTCGCGTCTCGCTCCAATGTTGAGGCACGGGCCGTCGGCTGCCGCCCGCCGACGCTGCAGAACCCAAGTCAGCATTAACTTTAGAAGTTGCAAGAAGTTAGGGTTCACCCAATTCTCTGGAAACTTTAAATGTGAGAAAGCTTGGAGCATTTATAGCAAGTAAAACTAACAAATTGTTGCAGGCAACAGTAACACTTTATTGAGTAGCCTCTGCGGGTGGATCCAAGGTTTTGGTGATTGCTATGAGCATGTACTTCTTGCTTGGAGTGACAAAGGATCTCACGGTCTCCACTCTTCATCTTGAAGAACGAGGGCCTCGGTCCGGTGCCACTGTCGTTTGGCTTCCCGGCAGATACCCGCCGCCATCTGAGCGTACCGTGTGGTCTCCTCGGCATCCTCGAGTGTCGACTTGATGACCGCCCCGTCGGCCGTGGTGGCTATCACTCCCAAAACTCTGTCTTGGCCAATGTAGAGACGCGAAGATGTCCTCAACTTTGTCGCCCGTGTCGCCCCTGTCCTTTCCCTTTGTATTGGTGGCGACGCGGCGGCGTGACGTCATGACTGTTGAGGTTGTCTTGCAGGCACAAATAGTAGTGAAGCACACCACCGGTTACGCGCGCAGGCCCTCGCTGAATCGTTGCAGTACTCCTTGATAGATCCGCAGCTCTCAGAGACGTGGCCGCTTTGTGACGCTGTTTTTGCTCACGATTGCGATGATGCTTGCCGAAACGAAGCTCGCGATCACGATGGTGATGTCGATGTGCAGCGTGGCGGCAGATAGAAAAAGTACCAATGTAAAAGGGAAGCGCCGCAACGTGATACGGGTATTTAATGTCCCTCTCAGGTTTTATTTTCGATAGGCGAAATACAGACAAAGCATAGGCATGTATTTCCTTGACTATTGCACACACCTAATACGACTGACAATTGTAAATAAGAAGCTTAATATGCGGAGCAAAGAAAAAAAAAACCGTGAAATAAGTCTAAAGTAAATTAATCTGACACGGTATTTCAAAACTATCCATTGCTGAACATTTTGACATCGTGAACAAATTGTTTTATATAGCATGCAAAGCACCACTCGTTTCATGGCCGAAATGCTATTATGGTTTGCACCGAGTTAAAAGAGTCAATCAATCAATCCACCAATGAATATGCTAAAAATCATATAATTGATTCTTGACCAAACCTTTCAGTGCATATGAGCCACGGTAGAGGCATCATCATCACAATCATCATCAACGCATTTGTGAGCGCTTACGGTTTTGTTTCGTAAATAAACTTTATTATATTGTAGATATCGCCGACATTGCATTCAGGCAAAGGCTGGCAGAGTGGGCCCGTTCAGAAACACTCTTTGAATTCAACTTGCTTTTTGACTTGCCACCACCTTCAATGCAGCACAAACGTGTTTCAAACGCGTTGCTTTAGGTGGTTCTAAAACAGCACAAATGCGTTACAAAGGTGCCGTATTGAAGGTGTTTGCAAGTGAAGTTCAAGTCAATGAGCGTTTTTGAATACGGGGTTTCCTTCGTACTCAGAACACTTTTTGACTTGAACCTGCACTTGCCCCCGCCTTCAATGCAGTACAAAGACATTTCGAAGGCGCGGTTTTTGTACGGTGCCAAGTATTCGCAACTTCGAGGTAATGTGGCGCCGCTGAGCGATGGCGGCCAGAAGCTCTCTTGAGATGATTAAAGTTTTGAACTTGCTTCAAACAGCAGACGCTGCTGCTTGTTTTCACGCGTTTGCGGGCGTTCTTTAACGTTGCGAACAGTCTGGATATTGCCGCAACCCTTTGAGTTTCTCAAGTTAAACGGAGAGTAGAAAGAAAAAGAAAAGGTGAACTGATTTTACAGCGAGCCTCGATGATCCGGGCTTGTGTGCGTTTCACCACGTCTGTAGTAGACAGTTTTAGTTGGAGCGTCCACTATACAGGTATGGCCTGCAGGGTGCGTGCGCACAGCTGCTGTGGATGGCCAACTAGAACATGCAATTATTATAGAGAACATGTATGCTATATTCGCTTCGACTAGCGTCAAGAGCACCTACACGGGAGGACACAGGCGAGGTGATTTTTACTACAGCTCCTTGGGGAAATATACAAAAGTGCGCGAGTTAGCAAACTAGAGCACCTTTTTAACTACACAGGGTCACGGTGACGGACACTACTGAATTAATTTCCGTTGATGCGCACTTTCGCCGATTTCGGGTGAGGACGTACGTCTGCGGCGGCGTGTCTATGACATCTGCAGAGAGATAACATTTCTATTATGTACTTAGAGTTCAGTATAATGGCATCTGTTACGGCATGACTGCCGTATTTTAAAACAAAGGTGAGACACCGAGTGAGACACGGAGGTGAGACGCCGCTCAGCAGCCTTGTACATTCTCCGTCGTCGAGACTGTGAATGCACGCGCGCGCCAGAACGGCACACTTACTGTACTATAGAGTGCCCTCTGGCGCACGGCGCCGCCGAAGAACACGCAGTCGTAGTCTCTCCTTCCGTACGTGTGTCGTAAATTCTTTTTAAGGACGATAGTCCTTCTTGGGGACCTTCGACGCAAAATTTTGTGTCTGTCTGTCTGTCTGTCTGTCTGTCCACTCTTAACGGCAACGAATACTTGAAACGGCCCGACCCCATCCGCAGCGCCCACCAATGTTGCGCAAGATTCAGCGCTTATACTTGTGCGATTGTCAAATAAAACCAATTATCGCACATATCTGAGGCACCATAACGACACGTATATATGCTGTATGTTCGACTTTACTAGAAAAGGCATACATAAGTTATTCTAAGGACCGTAGCGTTTATCACGTGGCGCTGACCATGTAACGCTTGCACGAAAAGGGAAGTGTTTCCAACGCTTTGCCAAGTCGAGGTGGTGGTGGCACCTACCCGTCGCCTTGCGTTCTACACCTTATCACCTCTTACGGGCGCGCACACCCGTCTCAGAGCCACGCACTTCGTTTTCCAAGAAACTGCCAGATGGCGCTCACGTCTCACGTGTGACGTGAGACATGACGTCCGCCTCCGCTGCACGCTCGAGGCACTCTAACGCAGTGCCTCCAGAATTCCATTCACCAATTTTCTTGCGCATAACATCAAATTAATGTTTTGTTCACGCTCTCCACACGCAAGACTATCGTATTTCGACGAAATTTGTAGATTAACATGCAAATATGGGGCCAATTTTTTTTTCTACAAGTAACACCCTCTAGTGTCGGACCATTTGCATTTCAGCGTAGAGTACAAGTACCACCCTCTGCGGCTGGTCCAAGAATTAAAGAGGGGTGATTACCAACGAAGGGAACGCACAAGCCACACCATAAAGAGCTTCGCCCCCCAAAAGAAGTGGAGGGCTAGGGAAAGGTGCAGCCGTGATCCTTGTGGAGAGGAAAGTTGAGTTGAATGAACTTTATTTGTTCAACGATTGTTGCTGTGCCCGGGGCAAGGCTTCCAGGGACACATCGTGCGTAGAAGATCTTCCAAGGTCCTCGGCAACGGCCCTGGCCCGCTGGAAAGGCATTCTGCCTTAACCGCTGCGTTTCAAAGCTCCTGTTGTAGTGGAGCATACGCACCAACGCGTATGCGCCTTCGGAAGACAACGAAAAGCCCGTGCTCTGATTGCACGAGAACATGTGCTGCCTTTGCCAGACTTGCTGTTCGCCCATTTTCCGTCGCGACCTCGTTGCGACTCCTCTGTTCGAATAAACATCATCGCATTTGGTGGAGGCTGCTGAGATCCCTAAGCAGACCTGGAGCTCCGCTCTCACAAGTTGGCCGAAAGACCACCGTACAACATGACTGACGCAGTCGCCAACCAGCCCATCCCGCACAGCCAGCACCATCGGCTGCCCCGTCGACCTGCCCCGGTGCTACCCGTCAGCGGGACCCACCAATCTTCAGCGGCAGTGGTGAGCAAGACGTCGAAGACTGGCTCTCCTTGTACGAACGCGTGAGTGCCAGCAACAAATGGGACAACGACTCTAAGCTTGCCTATGTTATCTTTACTTGGCTGACGTCGCCAAGCTATGGTTCACCAACCGCGAAACCACCATCGCCAGCTGGTCCACCTTTAAGACCCTCGTGACCGAAGCGTTCGGCCGACCAGAGGTCCGCAAGCTCCGCGCTGACCAGCGTCTGCGCCACCGAGCCCAGCAACCTGGCGAGACCTTTACTAGCTACATTGAGGATGTGCTCGACCTCTGCATGCGTGTTAACTCATCCATGCCTGAAGAAGAGAAAATTCGAAATATTCTCAAAGGCATCGAGGATGGCGCATTCCAGATGTTGCTGGCGAAGAGCCCGACCACGGTGGCAGTCCTCGTAAGCCTGTGCCAGAGCTTCTATGAATTGCGTCGCCAGCGTTCTGTCGCCCGACAGAGTGTCCTATCACCAGATTCGATCTCGGCTGTCGCACTCGCAAATGGCAACGTTCACCAAGGAACTCTGTCGAACCAGATTAAAGACTTCAACAGGGAGGAAGTCGCCCGACAGCTCTCACTTCTGCCGCATAGCGACGCGCCCACGACAAGTTTCCCTTCGAATATGCAGCAGGCCATACGCACTGAAATTTGCAATGCACTCCCTACAGTTCCGGCCTCTTACCCATGCACTTCGGTGCCATCTGATCTCTCAACTGCTGGCTACGCACCAAATGCGCCGCCTTCACCTCTCAGCTACGCAGCTGTCGTCGCGCGGCCCCCACCGCATCCAGTCGCCTTATCGGCTCCCACCGCCTCCGGCCTCGCCTCCAGTCTACAGGCCCCCACCTCGCTTTTTCCGTCCATCTAATGAGTGGCGCACCCGAGACAATCGTTCCATCTGCTTCGCGTGTGGCATCGCTGGCCACATTGCACGCTTCTGCCGCCGCCGCCCCACACCTGCGCACGCATACTTCGGAGCTCCTACCTACGCACCGCAGCAGACCACCACGTCTGCATATGAACAGAGGCACTCCGACTCGGATCGCCACCCATCGACTGCTCGCTTCCCATCACCTCGTCGCCGATCGCCATCGCCTATGCGTCGTCGACCACCTCATGAGGAGGGAAACTAATCAGTGCAGTTCGGAGGCAAGAACTGCACCTTGTGCGCAATTCCCAAGGCCTCCATTTTCGCCGCAAAATGTTGTTGATGTCGATGTTGAGGGAGTCGCCACATTAGCGTTAATTGATACCGGGGCCACCGTTTCTGTGATGAATGCAAAATTTTGTAAGAAACTGAAGAAAGTGACCACATCTCTCAGTGGCTTGGTGCTGTCCACGGCTAGCGCGCAACGCATTCATCCCTCGGCTGTGTGTAGGGCGCGCGTCGTCATCCGAGACGTTTTGTACGTCGTACAGTTTTTTGTTCTACCATCTTGCTCTCATGACCTTATCCTGGGTTGGGATTTCTTATCACGTCATGAAGCTATCATCGATTGTTCCCGTGCCGAAGTGTCCCTTGTGCCAACATGTGAATTTCCACCACCCGACCGCTCACCTCTGCTCTGCAAAGTCATCGCTGATGACGACATCACATTGCCACCTGAAGCTTCGGTCTCTATTAGCCTTTCATGTCTGGCGCAACCTGACGGCACGGTGGTGTTTACGCCATCTCCGGTTTTTACTGAACGCAAGGGCATCGTTCTCCCATTTGCTCTTCTTACAATTGCGTCTGGTTTAACCGTAATGCTGGTCACCAACCACTGCAACTACCCCATTGGCTTACTTAGTGGTGAAACGTTAGGATATGTGCAACCTGCCGACCATATCGATGATATTATTCTTCCCGACGAAACGCCATGTCACATTGCTGCAATCACTCATGCGTCTGAGCCATCAAGTTCGTCAGCCTTCGACAATGATATTGACGCAGACCTTCCCCTCTCGCATCGCCGCCAACTTGTTGCTCTCCTTAACAAGTTTCGTTCTTCTTTCAACTTTCAAGAACCTGCTTTGGGCCGCACCCACGACTATCGCTCATACTATTGCCACCTGGTGTTCTGTGCCAGTGAACAGTGGGTCAGTTCTGTGCCGGTGAACGAGGAAGACGAAGACGAGCAACCCGTGCCAGCGGAGACGTCCTTCTTGGTCTCTGAGATTTTTGAGAGTCGCGTCCCTTTATACGTTCCTTCGAGCTCTTAGCACGTGACAACTGGTGGAGGTGCGGGGTACCCTATGCACCGAACCCCTCCTAGTACAAGAAGCTCCAGCCCCATACCGGTGGTTACGCCTGTTCACCGTGCTAGCTGCAGGATCCGTGGACTGGACCCTGAGTTCGGACTTCTTTCTGAAGAGATGACGGCCCCAACTATTCTAGGCAGCGCCGTCCCAAGCGGCTCCAACCCAGCCGGTGTGAAAGGCGCAATGCCATCGCAATATACACTGTTCAAACCAAAAACGCCGAATCCCTTTCATGGTGCTGTTCATGAGGATGTTGAAGATTGGCTACTCCACTATGACTTCGTTGCCGCTCATAACATGTGGGATGACACAGACAAGCTCCGTCATGTCGACTTCAGTTTGAATGATTGGGCACGGGTTTGGTACGAAAACCGGGCAGGTGTGTTCACGTCATGGGTGGACTTCAAACGCCGGCTTCTTGAAACGTATGCAAGTCCCGATCGCCGAGAGCGAGCCGAACGTGAACTCCAGTGCCGTATGCAAATGCCAAATGAAGGCGTAGCAATGTATGTTGAGGACATGACGCGTCTTTTTCTATGAGCCGACCCTCACTTGCCGGAAGAAGGTGCGTTACCTGATGCGTGGAGTGAAGGAGCAGTTGTTCGGTGGTCTTGTACGCAGCCCCCCCAAGACTACGTCCGAGTTTCTTGCTGAAGCCGTCCTGATTGAAAGCACGCTTCGGCAACGGACCCAGACGTACGAGCGACAAGTGAACTTTGCTTCTGCTACGGACTACATGGGTGGTCTTGGGGCCCACGTCGACTTCTTCCGAGAGCTCATACGCTCCGTAATTCGCGAAGAACTGCAGAAGTTTTCTGCACTCTCAGCGCCCACTGTCAGTTCTTTGTCCGGCATCGTCCGAGATGAAGTTCAGCAGGCACTACGAGAACCGTCCTGTCAGACAGAGCCGCGGCCCATAAATGACTTCCCTCGCATGTCGTATGCGCAAACTCTCCTCCAGCCAGCACCACCTTTGGCTCCGCTTCCCACCGCGGCCCCTGCCATGCTTCCGGCAGACCAAACTCTGCGCCAACCTGCACAACATTTCACTCCGCCTTATACCACAGCCCCAGCCATGCTTCAGGCAGTCCAAGGGGGCCCGTACCTCAGTGACCGCCGACCAATTCCGCGAAAATCAGACGTGTGGCGGACCCCCGATCGACGTCCGCTTTGCTATCACTGTGGTGAACCTGGGCACATGTACCGACAGTGCACGTATTGACAGCTGGGACTTCGTGGTTTTTCGGCCAACTCCCCACCTCCTAGGTTCGGCCAGCGGCCTCCGGAAATTGCTGACTACGTTGCTCAGCAGCGCGGATCGACATCTCGGCACCACTCACGCTCTCCATCACCGCGGCGGTTCTCGCCGAATCATCGCACCTATGCGGGCGTGGCGCAGGGCCGGTCACCTAGCCCGCGTCGGGAAAACTAGCCTCAGCGACCTTCAGGGGCAAGGCCGCTCACACTGGCCATGCTCAAGGCCCCCTATCGACGCGGACTGAAGATACCGACGATAAATCGACAACGACACCACCGGCTGATTGCGGAAGAGTGTCCTTAGATATTCCTGTTCTGCTAGATGGTCGCGAAGTCAGCGCTTTAGTGGACACTGGTGCGGACTATTCCATAATTAGCGAAAAGCTGGCCGCCCTTCTCAAGAAAGTAACGACGCCTTGGAACCGAACGCCAATTCGTACAGCTGGCAGGCATATCGTCACACCACTCGGTATGTGCACGGCAAAACTGCAAGTCCGCGGTTGTACATTTGTTGCTAGTTTAAGCGTTCTCCGGCAGTGTTCTCGAGACCTGACCATCGGCATGGATTTTCTCAGGGAGCATGGTGCTATAATTGACATTCGACGACGTCTAGTCACTTTCGCGACCACAAACGCCACAACAGCTTACGGCGACCCCAGCCACTCCCGAGACGCTGTCACGTTACCACCCCGTGCAACTGTTGTGGTTCAGGTGGCGTGGGACGGAGTGATGCACGGTGAAGCAGTCGTAGAAAGCAATCACTTGCTTTTGCTGTCTCAGGGTGTCTGCGTAGCGAGAAGCCTTGTTGACCTTCGTGATGATCACTACAACGTTTTTGTCACAAACTTCAGCTACGAGCACCTGCACCTTTTTCCTGGAACTGTCATCGCCTACGCCGACCCAGTCACCAATGTTACCGAGTGTTTTGCTTCCGAGGCCATCGGCACTGCTGAAACGCCTTTCCGCAGCGTCGACATCAATCCAACGCTTTCTGAAGCAAACAAGCAGCGTTTGAGCGAGCTGTTGCTGGAGTTCCACACATGCTTTGCACGTTCATCGAAGATACGTCAAACACCGATAACGAAACACCGTATTATCACCTACGACGACGCGCATCCCATACGGCAGCAGCCTTATCGTGTTTCGCCAACCGAACGGCACGCGATTCAAACGCAGGTTAAGGAAATGCTTCAGGATGGCGTGATACAGCCTTCAAGCAGCCCTTGGTCATCACCAGTCGTTCTTGTGAAAAAGAAAGATGGCACGCTTCGCTTTTGTGTCGGCTACAGAAAGTTTAACAATG
Source organism: Rhipicephalus annulatus (assembly GCA_013436015.1). Taxonomy (NCBI): domain Eukaryota; kingdom Metazoa; phylum Arthropoda; class Arachnida; order Ixodida; family Ixodidae; genus Rhipicephalus; species Rhipicephalus annulatus. Next base: position 11,416 of record WOVY01005768.1, read on the forward strand.
TCACAAAGAAAGACGTGTACCCGTTGCCCAGAGTCGATGATTCTCTGGACAAGCTGCGACGTGCGAAGTATTTTTCGTCCGTCGACTTGAAGAGCAGTTATTGGCAAATAGAGGTCGATGAACGTGACCGGGAAAAGACCGCTTTTGTAACGCCGGATGGACTTTATGAATTCAAAGTGCTCCCTTTCGGCCTCTGTTCCGCTCCAGCCACATTCCAGCGAATGATGGACACCGTCCTGGCAGACCTCAAGTGGAAAAGCTGTCTCGTCTACCTCGATGATGTCGTTGTGTTTTCAGAAACGTTTGACGAACATCTTCGTCGCCTTTGGAATGTGCTCGAAGCCATTAGATCGGCCGATCTCACACTCAAGCCTGAGAAATGTCATTTCGGCTACGAAGAATTAAAGTTTCTTGGTCACGTCGTGAGCGCCGTTGGTGTTCGGCCTGATCCTGACAAAAATGATGCCGTCACCGCTTTTCCACCTCCAGCAGACAAGAAAAGTCTTCGACGGTTTCTGGGTCTGTGCGCGTATTACCGGCGCTTTATTGAACATTTCTCTAACATTGCGGAGCCACTATTACGCCTCACGCGTGATGATACAGCATTTGTCTGGGCTGACGACCAGCAGACTGCCTTTGCGGAACTACAGCACCGGCTCTCTTCCCCTCCCGTGCTCGGCCACTTCGATGAAGATGCTGACACTGAAGTACACACTGATGCCAGCAATATTGGTCTTGGAGCTGTTTTGGTACAAAGACAAGATGGCATTGAACGGGTAATACCCTACGCAAGTCGCACACTGTCTCGCGCGGAATCTAACTATTCTACATCAGAAAAAGAATGTCTCGCGGTCATTTGGGCAATAACAAAGTTTAGGCCATATCTCTATGGAAGACCATTTAAAGTGGTGACTGACCATCATGCTTTGTGCTGGCTGACCAATCTACGAGACCCTTCAGGACGATTAGCACGATGGAGTCTGCGCCTACAGGAATTTGATGTCACCATCGTGTACAAGTCAGGCAAAAAGCACGAAGACGCCGACACGCTATCACGAGCACCTCTTCAATCCGCCAGTACTAGCGCAGAAGAGGACGGCGATTTCGTGGCAACTGTCAGCCGACCGGATCTGATGTCTCATCAACGAAATGACGCCAATCTAAGAATGATTATAGATCGTTTAGAAGGTGGCACCGCGCCCATTCCTCGTCCAATGTCGCGAACGTTGCCATCATTTTGCCTACGAAATGGCGTCTTATACAAAAGGAACGCCGGTGCTGGTGACAGATCTCATCTTCTCGTCGTGCCTAAAGGCCTCCGCGATGACGTCTTATTAGCTTGCCACGATGAGCCCACATCTGGCCATCTGTGCTACTCGAGAACTATGGATCGGGTGTGGCAACTTTACTACTGGCCTAAAATGTCTGCCTGTGTCAAACGCTACGTGAAGGGATGCCGTGAATGCCAGCGTCGCAAGACACCACATTTAAAGCCTGCAGGCCATCTACAACCGATCGATCCACCACGTACACCGTTTGAACAAGTGGGGATGGACCTCCTAGGCCCGTTTCCTTTGTCTTCTTCTGGCAACAAATGGATTATTGTCGCAACCGATTATTTGACGCGTTACGCTGAGACGAAGGCGTTGCCACGAGGGACCGCATCTGAAGTTGTCAGTTTTTTTATGCATCAAATTGTACTACGGCATGGCGCCCCGTCATATGTCATCACTGATCGAGGGACATCGTTCACAGCGAAACTTTTGGATGATATCTTCAGGTTGAGTTACACAACCCATCGAAAGACGACTGCGTATCACCCTCAGAGTAATGGTTTAACAGAAAGGCTAAACAAAACGCTAGCCGACATGATCGCTATGTACGTGGATGTGCAGCACAAAACGTGGGACGACATCCTGCCGTACGTAACATTTGCGTATAACACTGCAACGCAGGAAACTACACACTTCACGCCATTCCGACTAGTTTATGGTCGAGATGTTAGAACTATGCTGGACGCCATGATTCCATATGAGGACATCGACAAGCTCGACCAATTAGCCCCCGACATCAATGAGTACATTCAGCGCGCTGAGGAAGCACGTCAACTGGCCCGTGTGCACATCCGAACTCAACAGTGTGCAGATGCACGGCGGTACAACATCCACCATCGAGAAGTTAATTATGAACCTGGTGACCAAGTTTGGGTTTATACACCCATTAGGCGGCGAGGTCTCAGTGAGAAACTCTTGAGGAAGTACTTTGGACCTTACAAAGTACTCAGACGTGTGAGCGACGTGAACTACGAAGTGGTTCCAGACGGAGGCTCACCATCATCACAGCGCAGGTTACCACGTCCAGAGACTGTACACGTAGTCCGCCTAAAACCATACTTTACGCGGTGATGCGAATTTTCTTCTTGTGCCAGTGAACTCTTCGTGTGAACAGTGAATGCCGTTTATTTCCGATTGCCGGGCCCAGGAGGCATTTTCTCTCGTGCACTAATTTGTTTAATGTTTTTTGTGTTACCTACTTCGACCCACGGCTGTGCACACTTTTGTTTGAGCATCGGGTCGATGCTCTCTTGGGAGGAGGAGTAATGCCACCTGGTGTTCTGTGCCAGTGAACAGTGGGTCAGTTCTGTGCCGGTGAACGAGGAAGACGAAGACGAGCAACCCGTGCCAGCGGAGACGTCCTTCTTGGTCTCTGAGATTTTTGACAGTCGCGTCCCTTTATACGTTCCTTCGAGCTCTTAGTACGTGACACTATTGACACCGGCTCACATTCGCCTCTGCTACAGCGTCCTTACCGCGTTTCCGCCGAAGAGCGCCGCGTCATTACGGAGCAAGTAGATGACATGCTTAAACGTGGAGTCATACAGCCTTCTCAAAGCGCTTGGTCATCACCTGTGGTTCTGGTCAAGAAAAAAGATGGCACCATACGATTTTGCGCGGACTATCGCCGCTTAAACAATATTACGAAAAAAAGATGTCTACCCGCTACCACGAATAGACGATGCTCTTGACTGTTTACAAGGCGCCGAGTACTTTACATCTTTGGATCCGCGTTGTGGGTATTGGCAGGTGCCAATGTCTGAATGTGATCACCCTAAAACAGCGTTTGTAACGTCGGATGGCCTATATGAGTTCAAAGTCATGCCATTTGGGCTCTGCAACGCGCCTGCCACATTTGAGCGCATGATCGACACCATCTTGCGTGCCCACAAGTGGAAAACCTGCTTATGTTACCTGGACGACATCGTAGTCTTTTCATCTGATTTCCCGACACATCTTGCTTGCCTCCACGAGATTCTGACGTGTCTAACTTCTGCAGGCCTACAACTTAACTCCAAGAAGTGCCACTTCGCAGCACGAAAAACTAACCATCTTGGGACATGTCATCACCAGAGACGGTGTTCCTCCGGATCCCGATAAGCTTCGAGCTGTCGCTGACTTTCCGTTGCCCACATCACTGAAAGCCCTAAGAAGTTTCTTCGGTCTCTGCTCCTACTTTCGTCGCTTCGTGCGCAACTTCGCGTCCATCATCGCACCTCTCACGAGTATGCTTTCCAAGAACAAAGGCATATCTGCATGGGCACCTGCATGTAACGATGCATTTCGCCAGCTGCGCCGCCTGCTGACCTCACCACCTATTCTTCGCACTTCGACCCTGCTGCGGCCACAGAAATTCACACCGATGCAAGTGGCAACGGTCTTGGTGCAGCTTGGCACAACGGAAAGGCACCCAAGCTGAATACGTAGTCGCCTATGCAAGTCGCGCTCTCAAGAAGGCTGAATTGAATTACTCCTGTGACAGAGAAGGAGTGTTTGGCCATAATCTGGGCGTTGACGAAGTTTCGCCCGTACCTTTACGGCCGTCCTTTCGACGTGGTCACAGACCACCACGCTCTATGTTGGCTGTCCACCTTGAAAGACCCGTCCGGACGCCTGGGTCGTTGGGCACTTCGATTGCAAGAATACGACATCCGTGTCGTATATCGTTCCGGTCGCAAGCATGCGGATGCCGATGCACTTTCGCGATCGCCATTAACACCAGATGTGGCTTCTCTGTCTCCCCCTTTTACCACCTTGTCACCACTCGACACAACTGACATGCTTTCGGAGCAGCGTAAAGACCCATACCTTGCCTTGTTATTCGACTACTTTACCGATCCGTCTGCTGTCCCTTCCACGAGAGCGCTACGCCGGCAAGCAGCCCACTTTTCCTTACGAGACAACATTCTGTACCGCTGTAACTACATGCCTGGTGGTCGGAAGTGGCTCCTTGCTGTCCCAACTCATATGCGCTCTGACATCTGCATGAATTTCCATGCAGATCCCCAAAGTGCTCACGCAGGTGTCCTGAAAACCTACGAAAGGCTGCGCCAACGCTATTACTGGCGAGGAATGTATCGCTTTGTGCAGAAATACGTTGTCTTGCACCACTTGCCAACAGAACAAGACACCTCCGCGGCACCTTACTGGCATTGTTACAGCCGCTCTCGTGCCCGGCTCGCCCATTCGACCGCGTGGGTATAGACCTCTATGGCCCCTCCCATATAGTACCTCTGGAAACCGGTGGATTATTGTCGGAGTCGATCATCTGACACGCTACGATGAGACTGCAGCTCTACCGGCAGCGACCGCCCACGAAGTTGCACTCTTCATTCTCCGCAGCTTCATTCTACGCCATGGTGCTCCGCGGGAATTACTCAGTGATAGGGGTCGAGTGTTCCTGTCGGAGGTCATCCAAGTTATCCTCGCTGAATGCAACATTATCCACCGGAAATCTACCGCATACCATCCACAGGCAAATGATCTTACTGAGCGGTTCAACCGCACACTTGGCGACATGCTGAGGATGTACACCTCCTCCGACCACACTAACTGGGATGCTGTATTGCCCTTTGTTACCTTCGCTTATAACACCGCGACGCAAGCGACTACCGGTTTTTCCCCGTTCTTTCTATTGTACGGCCGCGAACCTTCCCACCCACTCGACACTATACTACCGTATCGCCCTGATGCATCTGAGTGCTCCCCGCTTTCGGAAGTCGCCAGATACGCTGAAGACTGCCGTCAGTTGGCTCGGTCTCTGACAAGTGAGGCTCAAGGTCTACAAAACACTCGACACGACGACGCTCACCGCATAGCTCCTACATTTTGTGCTGGCTCCCTTGTGTGGCTTTGGGTGCCCCCGCACGTTCCTGGCCTGTCTTCTAAACTTCTGGCCTGGTACCATGGTCCCTACCGTGTCATTGACGCGACCTCCCCGGTGAATTACGTCATCGAGCCATTAACACAATCACCAGATTTGCGCCGTCGAGGACGCGAGACCGTACACGTCGACCGTCTCAAGCCCTACTACGACCCCCTCATTGTGCCTACTCCCTGAGTCGCCAGGATGGCTACCCTTCACCCCGGGGGTATTGTAGCGGAGCATACGCACCAACGCGTATGCGCCTTCGGAAGACAACGAAAAGCCCGTGCTCTGATTGCGCGAGAACCTGTGCCGCCTTTGCCAGACTTGCTGTTCGCCCATTTTCCATCGCGACCTCGTTGCGACTCCTCTGTTCGAATAAACATCATCGCACTGTATTCACACCACTATCATGTTGGTTCTAGTTCCCTTTAGTGCTAAGGCAGCACAAATGCGTTTCACACACGCCGCCTTCAGGCGGTGGTAAGTTTCTAGTTCAAGTTAAGGAGCATTTTTGAAAACGTCGTTAACTGCAACACTTCATGAAGTGCTGCTTAGTAACGTGCCTCTGTCATGGCGAAAAAATTGCCCGAAAATTTTGTGCAGAAACAAGCGATTTGATTCGGCCTAGATGAGCACTGTTCTCATAGCATTCGAAAACGACCCACCTAAATAGCGTATTTGGCATCACCCCCAGCACGCATGGTAACTCTTGCTGCGCAAAAAGAAGAGGCTTCTCACAACGCTGGCATGTCGAGCGCCACGTGCGTTAGAGTGGACCAGAACGGTACAAGTACACTCTACCCGCGTCCTTGCAGGCGTCCCACCTCGATGGTGTGTGGGATAAGACAGACAGAAACACTGCGTCCATCAGATATTTAAATAGCGTTAGCTTCACAAGAAAAAGCTCACACAAGCTATACTTTATCTCACCACCATGGTACAGTGGTAAATTGTAACTGTGATTCGGCACTACCAAGGCAATGGGTGTAACAAAGCCATACGCTTTCGCCGCGAAACATAGTCCCTGATATAAGTGCCTTAAAGTTGGTGGGGTTGGCAAAAATGGGCGTTTTATTGGTGTGTGTTACGTCACATCAATAAGCAATGTATTTATTCTTTTTTGCAGTTATTTCGTACGCATTTAACTATTTGTGTCGGTATCCGCTGGCGGCCGGGCTTGCAAATCAATAAGGCAGCACTCCTGCAGGTGTGACCGCCCACTTCAATACAAATTTGATCTTACTACACGCCCACTGCACCGACAGCAATAAATAAACGGTGGAATCAGCTATCGATTTGTTTAATTTTACTCTTATGATGAAGCATCAGGTACGTTTCCTAGTTATTAGCGAGATGTGCCACTTGCTTAGTCGCACCTGCTAAGCCTGTAACGCACCGATGCAGGACTCGGGCTGCGATGCCAGACCAAGAACGCTGCATCTCCAAATACCGGATGTGCAGCCTCGTATGTCGTTCCGTGCGCGTCGGATCATCCTTCGGTGGAGACGAGAAGGCGAGCGTTGCCGCGGGAAACGCGAAGGAACGCGTCGACGGTGAAGCTGACATACGAGAGCCACAGACAGCGTCGGTGAGAAACAGCGACCATCCGTGTTCTCCGTGTAATGAGTTGAGCGTTTCGACTCAAGCACGGTTTTTTTATGCGAAGCATTTCTCGGCGAACTTCGGTGACTTTGAGCGTATCTATATATCTATCTGGTATATGTGAAACTTGCGAAACAGCCACGAGCGCATTATGAACGTAGCATGTAGTCATGTTCTTACATGACACGCATGTCATGATTATCATGTCTGCACCAGTCGAAAACCTATGTCGTCAGTTCGCGTCATGAAAATCCGAATTTTGTAAATTTGAAGCAAGCAAAACGGCCGCGAGTGCATCAGGAGCGTGGCATGTAATCATGTTCTTACATGACATGCAAAACATGATTTCCACGTTAGGGTCCTTCATTTGTGTTCGCCGAGCAGTCATGTCACCCCATACCGGCTTTGCAGTATGTCATGAGAACTAAATCACCGCAACAGCAGCAAGACCATGAATTGTAAATGACACTCATGACACACATATCATGATTTTCATGTTAGGACTAGTCAGTTCAGCTCGTCATACAGTCATGTTATGTCATACCAATTTTCATATTTATGCGATTATCGAAGCGGTTAGGAGAGCTAAATGTTGTAGATAGATAGATAGATAGATACATAGATAGATAGATAGATAGATAGATAGATAGATAGATAGATAGATAGATAGATAGATAGATAGATAGATAGATAGATAGATAGATAGATAGAACGTTCAAAGTCGTTGAAGTTCGCGAAGAAATGCTTCGGAAAAAAAAGAGGGAAAGAAAGATGGTGTCACGTTATGCACATTGTAAAGAGCCAAGAGAAGATGGGGTATGTATGAACCAAAGTGTGCGCTCCTTTTTTAGACAGAATTTAATGAATCCACCATAAATTCAAGTCAATAGGTGGATAAGGGACATTATACTTACAGTTGTATTGTACTATTGCAGTTATGACGTAAGTGAAATGGATTAGGGTGTACGAAAAAAAAAAACAACTTTCGCACGGCGGTGGAAACAAGACCCACGACCTTCGCATTACGTGTACGATGCTCAACTGTTTCAGTAGCGGGGCCAGCCATTCTATCGTACATTTAATCGGGCGTTTCTCAACGTGGTAACCTGTGGGTGTTCGACTGGCGCGTAATGCAGAGAGTGTTGAACTCACTGTGCATGCTCGCAGTCGGTCGCAGTATAGCAGCATGCACAGCATAGATGTCGCACACCCTCCGATTCAACCGGCGGCCACGTTCGCGTCACAGTACGTCTCTTGTACGAGGAACGGCAGTAAAAATACGAGCTTCCACCACCGCTGTCCTCTTGCACGGCCGACGTCCAGGCTACGTGAGAGGCCGTTTCTACACCCTGCGCTGCTTCGCTAGCACTTTCTCGTGCACGAGCCTCCTCCCGTGCGGCGCCATCCGGCCGCCCCGACTCTGCCGCCAGTATCGTGTTACCGAACCCCATCGGCACACAAGGCCGGCAGCTTGGACGACGAAGAAGCGCTCGCCACTGCTTATCGACGCCGGTGCAAGCCGATTTACTCGCCAAAATAGAACCACGAGGTCGCAGGGCTCTCGGCGCATCTGAGTGGGACGACTAGAACGCCACCTTTGGTCTCCCGGTCCCAACGCTGCCGTTCACGTGCGTCAACGCTGAAGCGCGCAGACAGGAGAGAGAGAGAGATAGGAGAGAGAGCTTATCTAGGCTATCGTCACGGCAACGGCTTCACCTTGTACAGAGCAGCCGGTATCTACGTAGAGAGCAAAGATCGCAGGCCGTTATCGCGAACTGTGCAGCCAACGCCTTCTGGCAGTCTCGGCTAGTCTTAGCAGTTGCGACCGGTTCTGCTTCAGGTAAGTGTGCCTGTCGTTTTTCGCTCATCTTTAACGAAGACTAGCACGTAAATAAGGTTAGGTTTTAAAGCGCTCTCAGCGCCACGATGCGTGAATGACGTTCGCGGCAAAATTTCCGGCGCAACTGCCACGGTAATTAAAATAAGGTACAACCGGATAGCGAAGACTATAGAAACTACTTATCTATGCGCG